>JAZHYW010018837.1:0-15377 GCA_037355805.1 Ixodes ricinus | reverse complement strand
AGCATCAAAGTGTTCTGCAAGCGAATTTTTGTCTCCGCCTCGAATACTTCAGTGACTGACACATTGTAATGAGATCCACACATTTGGCGGTACTTCCCGAACCTGGCCTCTAGGCAATCTGTTTGAAACTTTCCCAAAAGGACATATTGAAAGCCCAGCTCATCAATGCAATACCGTGACAACTCAATCAATGAATATGTGCTTAGTCGGAGGGCAAAGTGGGTTTCCTTTGTCAAGCCACCAGCTTGGGTTCCTCTCTGGCTCCACCTGTCAAGCCAGCTTATGAACTGATCAAGGTACTGCACTTGCAAACAAGACATCTCCTTCACAGGCTGCTGCCAAGCATCACGCAGTCTGTGCCCCTTTTCTGGTGTCTTAACATTCACAATGCTCCACCACCTGACAATCAAGTCAATGAAGGTGGCTGTCTCCTGCAGTGCAGCCATTTGAAATTTCTGCGCTTCAAGTGACAAAGCTGACGACACAAAGCTGTTAAAAACTTTTAGCACCAATTTCACATTTTGACGCTCTAGGTTGCTTGGATAAAGTGCTTTATAGGTCAGCCCAAAGGCAACCTTTGCAAGCTTGCTTTGTTCACTCTTGTACAGCTTCCTCAAAAAAGTAAACGAAGCTTTCTGGTCCTTATCACTTTCACGGCTTTCAAAAGGAGGGTAAAAAAATGTCTTGTCGTCATCCTTCTGATTGAGCCAATTGTTGCGTATACACTTGAGCAAGTGAACTGTGTCCACAACATGAAACAATGGCTGCTGCGGGTTGGCAGGATGCGGGAAAACAATACCTGGCTCATTTTGCTCACTAAATAGAGACATCATTTTCCGGTTAATCGCATTGTTGTCTGTTATGACTGCAACAACATGCAGACCGGCACTTTCAAGGCTCATGATTACTTTCTTTAGAACATCATGCAGCTCCATTGCTGTGATACGAGTTACAGGAAGGATATGAGCGACGTCCTTATATGACGAAAGCAAAGACTGAACCATGAAAACATGTGCTGTTTTCGCTGGCTCCGCAGAATTCGCAGCAAACCCTGTTAAACAGCCACCTTTATATTCGAAGAACTGCTGAAGGTGTATCTCATCAAGCATGAGCGTCACGTTTTTTTCACGAGGCTTTAGAATGCTTGCCCTGCGCTTAATGTACCTGAGAAAACCTTCTTCGCACTGTTCCTGCGATGGGCTAACATCAAGAGCAGCACAAACTCGCTTGATGGTTGTGTCATGTGGCAAGACAAGCTTGTTGCTGTGTCGAAAAAACTTGTATGCGTGCGGAGAAATTGTGTGCAATATGCTGCAAAAACCTAAAAGCTCTGCAGAATACCGCGCACCTCCGCTCTTCTTTGTCAGCAGCTTACACTGTTCCTTCAGGAAGATCAGTGCGTCAGCCCTCTGATCATCATGCAACTCATCGTCACAAATGTCATCCAGCAATGAGAAAGCCAGTCCAAGCATTCTTCCTACCTTGTCCTCCTGTTGATGGGCCTTCTTTTCAATATAGCGCTCCACGTCGTCCAGAAGATTATCCAGCACACGAACGTCACGGATTTCGCCAGGAATGCACACATCATCCGACACCAACGGAGCGCACTTAAAATACACGCGAACGGAGAGATCCTGTGACACTACCACAGACACAAGCAGCTCAGGGGCTTGCAATGCCGGTTCGATGTGGGCGAAGATGAGGCACGTCTCACATGCTGTTGTACACCAAAACTTCCTATCTCGACGCTCGTTAACACGAGAAATCAGTTCACAGAGATTGTGAACTTTGTGCTGTTTTTCTTCTTCTTCAAACGCTGTTAGGGACTCTTGAATGGTTTTTTGGAGTAGCTCATTTTCAGTTCGCTTTCTTTTCACTTCAGGCTCTTCTCGAGATGTGCGCGCATCCGAGATATACGAAGGACAGTCAGGAAAAATGGCTGGGAAAGCGTCTGGAGTTAGCCGCGTCAACTTCATGGGAGCTTCAATCGTTCGTCCATCGCAGTCCGTATACGTGGACGTTGTACGCAGATGCTCCGGTTTGAAGTGACGCTCGCAAACCTGCGCGTGACAGAAACAAAACACCAATTAGTATTTCTTGGGATAATTACGAGACATATTGGCCATTCGGAAGGACGCACGCTGGATGCAGCTTACCTTGGGGTCCTTCAACAGCCCCACGTCGACGTCGCGCCGCCGCACAGCCCGCTGCCATTCCGCTCTTCGCTTAACGTCTCTCGGAAAAGAAAACAAGCGAACTTTGGGACCATTGTCGTAGTTCCCTCGACAGTTCGGTACACAACACCGCCCCATGTCGCAGTATGCCTTCGTCAACGAAATAAGTTCGTCGAAAACGGGCACTGCAATAAGGAACAGCGCGAACGGCTGTACGATGACAGAAAACCAAGGAGCGCACGTGCTGTCAGCGACCCGCAAAAATGGCGACGGCTTCCCTCCCGGGTTCGCGTACGACGGTGTCGCAGCTAGCGCCATCTGTCGGGAGGCGAGATAATTAGGAGCTTTGAAATTTCTGGGGCAAGGTGCGATGACGTCAGAGAGCAGCAGGGGAGAAGTGCGGAGGCCTTCCCAGTCTAGTGGTGTTGACTGGGGGCCCCACGCTATTTCTCGAATTCAGCATTGGGGGCGAGCGCCAACCCGAAACCTTAAACGGAGTATGGGTTCTGCGCATGCGCACTGGTGAGCCCCCCATTTCTTTGGGGCCGCCAAGCTCTGGGGCCCCCTACTCTAAAAACTCTATTATCAATACTCCGTTCACCCTTAAGCTCAAACTGCAGTGGAAGCTACGTCCTCGTTGGACCAGCCATTGACGCCTCTCTTTCCCAACGTCATCACGCTCCTGGCCATACTCACGCGCAGGGAGCCAGGTCAGGTAATGAGAAAGAGGCGGCTGATGGATCCGGCGGGCACCTAGCTTCCACGGTACTCTTAGGAGTGAGCAGAGTATAGAACCATCGAAGGCTTCAATATGAGCAGCGGTGCTACTCTCCTCGAAGGGAAAAAATGTTACAACTTCCCTACATTAGCTTTATAGTTGTGTTTCCTCGTGTTGCACACTTGTGGCCGGTTGAGACATTTATCGTCAACTACGTCAGCTATATGGCGGCGTCAACTGCGACTGCAAACGACCCATCTCTGCAATATGTACACGTTCCTACGACAAGTGCAGGGGACTATCAACAAAAATGACAGTCGGTATCGAGACAGGAGCTCCTGCCCCGCCGCCAGCTGTTTTCACCGTGCCTCCAAAACATGAGGACCGTTGTAATTTTCTGGAATAACAGTAAGCGGACAGGCGAAGTTTTTATATACAGTTTTATCAACTTTAATTTCCAGATATCAGGGCTAAAGAGAAAGAAAAAGAAGGGAATATGCCATCCGTCGATTTTAACGCAACGCGAGCTTACCACGAGAACAAATTTAACCACGTTATTCTGCCGCAATGATGAAAGCAGATATCATTCTCGCCGAAAGACAGCAACACAGCTATATGCTTTCGAGATCATGCAAACCGAGTAAACGTTCGAGAATGTTAGCCTTCAGCCGATCGATGAAATCTCCGTTCCCAGTGAAAGTTACACTATAATTGACAAAATTTATTATCCGCGGCGTTTCGTTCTTTCTTGTCTCTCTTAAACAAAAAACTGCTCGTATATTTTTTTAACAAAATCTAACCGTATCTATTTGAGGCTGCACTCAAAGGAGCTCCAGGATGTCTTAAAAAACCGTGAAGCCTTCAGACCCATTCCTACAACGGTCCCCAAAAAGAGTAAAAATAAATGAAACAAAAAATTATTAGAAATGAAAGAGAAACCGCAATTATCCACCGAAGGTTATGCAAGTGGTAGGAGGGCATATCAGACTGTAGGGCCACGATATCATTAATGAATTATCCAATTATCATATTTAGTGTACGCGTTCATGTACAAATAATGCCTTAGCAAAGAGTCAAAAAGTGGCTAATTTTATATTAGTAAAAAAAAAACGTAAATGATACAAAAATCCGAGGTACAGAAGTCGTTACCCGCTGCATCGAAGCTACAAATACGGCATGTGAGCCATGTGACGAATCGGGACGATGCGATAAGGTAAGTCGGAGAAACTCATTAAATGCCTACCAGGTTTTGCAGACAAGAGATGACGTGAGATCAGGTCAACCAAAGAATTCATTAAGGCAATCCAAAATATCGAATCTTGCGCACGTTGTCTTGAACTGAACGTCTTCATCGTTGCCAAAAACCTCGTAATTTAAGCATAAATAGTAAGACCAATCACCCCAATAGCGTTCTGATGGGCTAGAAATGAGGTGCCAGTATTGCGTGGGCGAGAACGGTCCCACGATTCGGGCTACTGAGCGCAGCATATCCCTGTGTGGACAGCAGCGCTAGTTTGTACTCGAGGCCTAGAAGAGAAGACGTGTAACAACAATGGGTGGATTGAGTATTTTATACCGCTTTGCAGATTAATTGTTCAGCTAGAAATAGCAAGACGCCTCTTATGCGTTTAGTATATATACACATATATATGTTTTCTATTTGCTGTTTCACATAGAGGCCAATTTCCAAAGAATCGACAGGTGTTTGCCATGGTAGCGCTCTGGCTAGCTTACAGGTGGTATCTTGGTTACAGGGACAAAAACCCGAGGCATGGTCGATGCGTGTGACCACTCAGTCTTTAGGGAATTCTTAGCCCACCATAGCTTTATGGAGACGTTTCGCGACCAGCAGCGCATTGAAGTGGCTCTGGTAGGGTAGTCACGCAGTGAGGCCTGAAACGTGGGACCGCTTTTGCATGCTTGCAGAAGCGAGCAACAGTTGCCACAGCCTTTATGGTCTCTTCCCCTTTAATAATTGCATTTACAATGACTGGTTCCCGTATTCGCTGAAGAGTGGATATTCGCCGTTTATCGGTGGCCCCGTCTCAGTGAACCTGACGCATTTTGCATTGCCGCCAAACAGTGGATCCGACTCGTAGTTTCTGAAGACGATGTACCATGGCTCAATAAGAGGGAAGCACTAGATAGAAAAAGGTAAACATGGGTAGATATTTAAAGAGCTGAACGCGCGACGGACATTAGACCGATCTCACCAGCCAGTTTGACTACGCCACCGCTGCCGCATTGCATCGAGGGAACTTTAGTCTTTTTGCACGTGCGACAACGTCGCTGTAGCTCTGCGCGTGCAGGGCACGAGCAGTCTCGTGCAGTGCCGATTGCCTGCTGTGAACTAATGTTATGGCGGCCTCGCGCATGGGCTGAACGCTTGGTGAGATCGGTCTATTAGGCTCTCTACGAACTTTCTGTCAATATGCAGTGAGAGCGTCAGAGCTATGCACACGCGCGCCTGTGAACCTTGAGCGCCCATCAAAGCCGTGCACGAGCGCTTAAGGTGAGACTAAGAGCTCCGCCTTCAGCGCGAGCTCGCTGGCTTCCGCAGTGCTTCAGTTGCGGGTTCACACTTGTGATAGGAAGGCAACAAGCACGCGCTGAAGGCGGAGCTTCTAGTCCCAGCTTAAGGGGGAACGGAGCATATAGTATTCTGAAATGTTATAAAAACATTTGTACGTGAGTGCAGCACTGTACAAGCCGTAAAATATTTTTTAAAGTGTTGGTCTCACCCAGCGTCAGCTAGATTCATAAAAGCCCGCGTAAAGAATTTCTACTCGCAGGCCCTTCCTTGGAACGTCGTCACACTGGGATGGCGTCCACTTCGCAATTGGACCCGAAACCGGCGCCGAGCGTTTTTTGGCTCGCTTCATGGAACGCGAGGCCCATCCGAGCAAGACAAAGAGCTCGTGTCCGATTCGCGTCTATCTCCCTGTGAGGACGTCAAATTCTAGTGCACGGGCTTTGATTATTTTAGGTAGTATTGATGCACCCTATATCGCATACTTCGTCTTGCTTTCCTGACAAAAAAAAACAAACAAGAAGGCACACAGACTTTAAACATGATGGTTAAAAAAAAAAAAAACTCGGTCAAGTAAAAAGAAAAAAAGTAGACAGGTCCCGTCCCTTTAGTTATTCGTTTTTCGACCACAGCCTCTGGTTTTGACCATCATGTTTAACTTAGACCATCTCGCCATGCACTTTAACCACTTTTTTCTCTTTGTCACATGCGTCAAACCTGCTTAAAATATCAGGCCTGTTTTGTACGGCTGTACGAATAGCGTTCGGAATCCAGCAACGCAGCGTCATAAATAAGTTTCGCGCTGACAGCATTCAGTGGCTATATGCAGTCAAAGCATATATAGTCCAAGCTTTGGGCGCACGGGCTCTAGAGCACCTTGCGCGACGATCGAAGCTGTGTTCGAGCACTGAATTCACTTTCTGAAATGCAACAACAAGTTGCATCGACGTTTTCTTTTGCATGCGTCACGCCGCCATAACTGTAGCTCATAGGAGGAGGGCGCCAGTTCGCGAGAAAGCTCGTGCCTCTTCGTAAGCAGTGCTCGCGCAGACATCTTTTCCGCAAGGGCGCAGCCATCTTGATTGTCGTCACTTGTGGTATGCGGTAAGGCGTCGTTTTGATCTCTCCACACCGCTGGGAGGTGTTTACGAAAAATGCGTGATTGTCACCCATTCTTGTTTTGCCTCATTTATATTTCCTCGCATTTTCCAGGTTGAAATGTTTCATTGTTTTGTCGTCCGGCATACCAGATACGGAAACCCACGTGACTGAGAACGACCGGAAACAGAAAACGTCTATATACAGCTCCCATAATGCATGGCGGCAATGGTTGCGTAATGAAATTGGCTGTGAGATCGGGTCTATTGAAGCTAGGACTGCTGCTGCGCTATTTGATTCAAAGCAGTATTCGCTCATCTCTGGTAATCCTCTATTTCAAAAAACCACAAAAACGATTTCGAAAATTTTAGAAAAAAGTGTTTTCCGACTCTCTAGGGGGCTGGCACATGCTCAGTAGTTTAACACAGTTCTATGAAGCTATATTTTTGCGCATGAAATAAATCAACCGGACTGGAAGTCGACGTTCGGCTTTCCAACCATGCAAACTCTCTTAGAACGGAGGGGATGTCAACAGTGAACCGCCGGTTTTGATACTGTTTCGTGCTAATGAGAGTAGATGGTGCGGTGAGCTGTGGCGGCGCTTTGTGGTTCGAGAAGGTTGTACCGCGTTGTGACTGCGGGTAACCGGGATGTTCGTGGTTTGTATGCCGCTTGCCAAGCTACCCCTGGAACTTCTGGTCGCGCTTCACGCGAAGCACGAACGAGCCGCTCGCTGTCTCGCAGCCGTTTGTCGACGCAACGCAGTCAAGCGCGTTCAAGCGCAACAGTATGCAATGGAGTTTGTTTCACAGCGAAGCTGTTTATAGCTAGGGTTCCGTGGATTTTCCATCGCGTCAGCAAAAACTCGCGCGCCCTCTCTTGTTGCCTTTCCAAGCGCTTGCGTGCCTAGTTTCCTTCCACTCTCCCGGGTGGCGGTCACGTCGCGCTTGTCTACTTTCCTCCGGCTCCTCGGGGCGGCGATAGTTCATAACTATGTCTCAAAATTCTGTGTCACGTCTGTGTCGTAAGCTAAACAGCTTCGCTGGTCGTCCACCTTCACAAAGTAGAATGGCTTATGTTCTTTTTTTTTGTCGACGTCGTTGATTGCCGCTTGCGTTGAGAGCGGCGCTATCGCATTACGAAGAATTGTTGCGTATCGCTGTTACGTACCAATTGAGACAGCTAGAACACGGTGAAAGGCTTAACGCAGACGCTATCAGCTTTACTAACCCAAGCCATGCCTACCGTGGCCTCGCCATAAGTATGGTCCTGATCGAGGAGGTTACAAAAATGGTTGTCCACTTTCTATATCATTTCTATAGGATATAGTGTATAGAGACTTTCAATTTTCTGAAAAAAAATGTGTCCACTTTTCTAACGACTGTCCTTTAGCTTTTCGGTCTTTTTTCCTGTAGACTTTCTATACAACATAGTGTAAAGAGATTGAATGAAATAGCATAAAAATGAATAGGAAACAGATTGAGATTTTATCGTTTCTATCCCATTTCTAATAAAAAAAATCAGCTTTTTGGCGAAAAAATTAAATTATGAATAAATAATCTTAGGGTTTGTCACGATACATCCACGGAAAGATGTACTCGCCACTAATTTCCCTGTGCACATACTCAGACATCATAAATGCACACGCCGCGCTAGCACTCATGACACTAGTAAGTCAGTACTGTTGACTGCTCCACCACCTTATACTCGAAATGCAATCATTTGAACGAGGACCATACCAAAAGATTAAAAAATATTACAAGTATGTTACTTGTTTTTCACACATCATTTATACAAAATGTAGTTTATAAGGGTTGGTGAAGTGAATGTTCAACTATAAAGCATTGCAAGAGGCGATTATTATTTGGACACAGTCATAAGGTTGACACAGTTGAAAAACGCAGCCTCCGCAAGGAGGCTCTAACTAGGTCTGATGTCTTTACCTGCGCTGCATTTTATTGTTTCATTGATTCCAGCCTATAGAAATTCGATAGAAATATTGTGACAGAAGGTCTATTGAGATGTAGCGATGGAAATTTTATAACATTTCCATTGCCTGTACTTTTTGAATTTCGGTTAAAACGGAGTTTATAGAAGACGTGACTGGATAGGAAGTTTAAAAGCTTTCAGCCTTTCTACTATGGTGATGAAGGAAGACCAGCGAAGCTGGTACCTATGGTCAGACCACCTCAAGGACGACTTCTTGGACGACCTCAAGGACGCTGCCTAAGGACGACGTCTAGGACGACGTTTGGAAGACCACAAGGAGGATAGTCAAGTACGCCCTCAAGGGCAACTTCTAAGACGACCTCGAGGACACCGCCTAGAGAACGACCTCAGGGACTACATCTAGACGACCTCAAGGACGACGCCTAGGACGACCTCAGGGATGACGTCTAGGACGATCTCGGACAACGCCTAGGACGACCTCAAGGACGACGTCTAGGACGACCTTCAGAACGACGTCGAGAACAACCAAAGAACGACATCTGGGACGATATCAAAGACAATGTCGAGGACGACCCAAGGACGACTTCTGGGACCACCGAGGACGACGTATAGGACGACCTCAAGAATGATTTCAGGACGACCTCGAGGACATCCTCTCGACGAAATCAAGGACGACGTCTAGGACGCTCTCAAGGACAACCTTCCGGGACGACTCGAGGATAACCTTCGATCGGACAACCTCTCGACAACCTCAAGGACGAACTCTCAAGGACGACGTCTGGGACGACCTCCAAGGGCAACCTCGAGGACTACATCTAGGACGACGCATGAGAAATTAGCCTTCCACTCTGGTGAAAACCAGAGTGGAAAGGCTGAAGAGGTTGTCGCCACCTATGAGCAAGGCCGGCAAGCCGATTGTCTGGTTGCCACCGTCGCTCATAGATGGCGGTAGCTGTCCAGAGTTTTGTGCCAGGTTGACATTTCGATCTCAAATTCCTATGAAGATTTTAACGACTTTTACAGGCTCCGCTGTAAAAGTCGTTAAAGTGTACATAGGGGTTTCTGTGGACAATCGTCCTAAATATTCTTTTAAGGTGAGGGTAGATCGAACATATACAAACACGCACTTTTTTAACACTTATCACCTAAACAAAAAAAAGGCTGCCTGTTTGGTCATTTCGGCCAAACGCGTTTAAATGCCATAAGCCGTGTTGGGCAGGTGGCGAGCCACTCTACAGGGAGTATTCACTGGACGCCGTATTTGTGGGTGCTGTTTAGGAGCGCATGCTCAGAACAAGCCTCACATCAATAGGCTGCTAAGACCGGCAACTTCTCGATGGTGGTGAATAGCACGTTTCAAAAGAACTGTGGAAGCTCGACGTCAGCACGGAAGCTCAGCATTCGGCGCACACAAGCTATGGCCGCCAGGTGAAGACTTTACGGGCGGTAAAGTGAAGCTGCAGAGTAGCGTTACACGACGCAAAATTATCTCAGATGCACGACGTACCCGAAGCGCTCGATAGTGATCTCCATTTAGGGGCCTGGGGCTGCCAGCAGTAACCTGGGACTGCTAGCGATGCTGGGCGCAACTCTTTAGTCTAGCTGACATCTCCATTCGTTCATTCAACGCCTCATTCATTGAAAAGCGGTAAAGACGCTTGGCATGGCGGTACGGCACGGGCCTCTGGAGAGGAATGGTGCCTGTTTCTTCTGGAAAGTGGAGACGATCGGCAGCCCGGGGTCTGTCGTGCGACGAGAGCGTGAGGTATTGTATTTGCACGACAAGGCGAGTGGTTTTCCGCGCCGACGGGATGGCGCCGGCTTCGTGGGACTGCATAGTGCCGTCCTTGTGACTTTCGACTTCGCTCCGATGGAACAAATAATTCAATTACGCCGGCCACGACAGGACAATTGCCTCCGGGACATGACTGGCTGGACTGCCCCATAGTCAGCGAGTGCAAGCTTAGCATCATACTTCTTCAAGACCCAGTCATCCATTCAAGATAAGATTGTCTCACCAACTGGCGAGGAGCGACGTCGACCACGGTCTCACCCTCGTTTGGGCGATGAACAGCGCACGGGGTTCAACCAAGAAGCGACGAATGGTGGTTCCAGACGATTGTTAATGCGACTAAAGAGACGGACGTCGAATATGAGGTGTTCTTGCCGACAGGCTAAGTGGTCGTCCGGAAGTTTACTCGCGCATTCAAAAGTCAATATATTATCTGGTGTAGCATACATGTCCGTGCCAGCGGCCATAAATTATTTTTAACTTCTTCCTTAGCTCTAATCTTCAACTCAAAAGCGCACTGTGAAATCACGCGGTCGCGACATACTAGGCAACGGTGCGATAATCCCAAGCGTCCACCGTGCTTTTTAAGCACACCATAGAACTTGGCATTCGCAAGTGATGCATAAGTTTCCGTCAGTCCACGCAATGAGCCACCAACGCGAATTCAAATATTCGCCGACGAATTGATTGTTGACGAGCGCAGACGTCCGAGTGACGCAGTTCTTGTGTCCAATGCGTGAGTTGGGGTCGGCTGACATCATTTTGGCCTTTGTTGGCATTGCAAAGAGGTTATATAGAACCATCACACGATGACAACATCATAGCACATTTACATTAAGAGGATAAACGGGCCCAGCTACAGAAAATAAATATTACACTCGTAAGAAATAAATGTCTGTAACGTCTGCTATATAAAGACGAACACACCTCGAGCATCTAAGTTTAATCTGTATGGCTGACATTGTTAAACAGCAGACATTTCATATACGTCACTTGAGCAAACGCCAGCTTGTCACTTGAAGAAAACAAACCCCAAAACACCGCGATCAAATGCAGTTATTGCAACGAAAGCACGTTATATCAAAATCTTCAGAACTCCAATTTTCTGTAAAATCGTCGATTAGTACGAAAGGTTAAATATCGCAGGAGCTTCCTCGCTAAAAGTTTCTGTGATATGCGTGTTACCTGGAGCTGAAACAACTTCCTCGAGGCCCAACATGCGGCGCTTAGATTTCGCATCGATTTTCAGACAGTTCAACGTTAAACAAAGCAGAGTAGGCGCAAATTACATGCTAGAAGTCTCTATCGCTCCTCGAACACATCCGGGAATCCGAGCGCAGCCACGGCGATATGACTGATGCTGTCGCACGAGCATGCTAATATCGAGAGCGATCTTACACAGAAAGGGTACAAAGTATCATCAGTTCAGGTCTTCACGTTATACCTATGTCAGAGAGCACGAAGAAGCCCTAAGTTGTCGGCAAGCTGCGGCACATCACGATTCCACGCACCGAACAAGCTCGCATCCACCAGCTCTGGGCGCTGCCATTTTACCGGTGACATCACGGCCTCTTGCGAAGTCACGCGACGAGTAGTCACTCGGTTGCTATGGAAACCGAGCCAGCTTCAGCTCGTTGCTATGGTACCCCGTGTGACCAATCGCGGTGAGAGGCGGCACAGGGAAAGCGTGGCGCTACTCTGGCAGCTACGCTGCCATATCGAGCGGCTCCTAGGTAGGTGCTGCTCTATTTCGGGATGTCTTAGGCAGCATAATCCTCTGGATTTTCCAATACCATGGGTGGTATTGCTCGTCTAGTAAATGGTCTAGGGCAGGGTTTGTATAAGAACTGTCACATCACACCATTAATCTTTACGTGACGATGTGTGCGCTTCACTTCAGCACCACCCGGATACAAAGCCCTTGCGCTGAAATTTCTGTCACTAGGTTATGGAGTCCGCGCTTTCCTGCCCTTTCCACTCCTTCTCGTTCTGCGCGCCTTTCTACACCACCCGTTTCTGCTCCTCTCTTCCTTTCCTTTCACCCCTCCCCGCTCCGCGCCCTTTCTCACACCACTTGCTTCTGCTCCTCCTGTTTCTGCGCGCTGCTCGGTTCGTAGCTCAGTCAGCCGCGCACTCGTTTCCACGCCGGTGACCAGGGGCTCGACATCTGGCACCGGTTTCGTTTCTTTTTTTTCCGAGATAGTTTAGTGGTTACGATTGCTGACAAAAGTAGATAAACATCGTGATTTAAAAAGAAAATCTAGGAAACAAGATTTATTTTATTTAAAACAAATAAAGCTAGAAAATAATTACTACGTCTGGATATATATTTTGAGATCACAGATTGATTAAACCATTCGTACGATCACTGATATCAACACTGAGAAAATAATTAGCGTCAATTTAAAATAAAGTTCAATCAACAATGTTTCGTTGAAGTAGTTCCCGCCATCTAAAGACAAAACAGCTTGATTTTAGTTAAATAAAACGCTTTATCTGCTTTTCTTTCGCGTTCGCATTTGATTGCAATAGGTCAATATTTTCTCTAGTATTTTTTTTATTTTCCGTTCTGATTTTTCTGCGAATTGACGTTAATAACCTACAAACAACGTGTAGGGTAAAATCAAGGCCGACGTTCTGATTTACCCAAAAGAGCGCTTCTTTTGCTTGTGTTCGACCTTATATGAATATTTCTTACTCGATGATTATTTGATTGAACTACAAAACAAACGCACATAGAAAGCACCGAATGATAGGCAAACGGCCAAATAAAAAGATATATATATATTTTCGGGAATATTTTTATTGTAAAGTTCGATAGTAAAATGCGCGTGATGAAAAAAAACTAACATAGTAAAATTTACGTGATTGAAAATCACAATTTAAATCATATCGATTTTTATTCTTCGTCCTGGGACTCACCGACCAACACATTTTCGTGCTTTCTATGCGACTGCTCAGGCTGGTTAACCCTATAATGCTACCGCACTAAAAAAAAAAAGAAAGCCTAGTCACCGAGTGGCTAACTTATTCATGGCGTCTCGTATTTTTACGGAAGATAGCTACTCATATAGTTCACAACACGCACCACAGCCCAGTAGACCACGATGGCACCGCGAAAAAGGCGATTACCGGAATGGTCTGGAATCGCGCACACATATGCATCTACCAGACTACCCTAAAAAATACAAAGTGGTTAAGCCATTTCGGCTTGGTCCTCTCAGCCATTATATGGGTACACTAACCTTTTCGCTGTCCTGATACTCTTCAAGAGCTGGTTTCAGCTCCGGCCACGATTGGCTCGAGCTGGCCAGAGGCAGGGCGCAGAGAAGCGCGTTGGCGACGAACAAGAGCAGAGGCATGCTAGTGGTGGCGA
Organism: Ixodes ricinus; assembly: GCA_037355805.1. Taxonomy (NCBI): domain Eukaryota; kingdom Metazoa; phylum Arthropoda; class Arachnida; order Ixodida; family Ixodidae; genus Ixodes; species Ixodes ricinus. The sequence goes on along the minus strand of JAZHYW010018837.1, from coordinate 1,739 downwards.
GTGCCTGAAGTGGTGGCGATGACGACGGCTCGCGAATTAGTCTGAAGAACCTCAACGCCGCTGGGAATAGAGGCAATCAAACATTTTTTTTTATTTCGTTTTTTTTTTGATACGCAGTTTTGGCGTTCTTCGACCTCGAAATTGTTGGAACTTTAACATTTATTTTGTTTAGTGTGAAAAAACGTAGCGTCCCGTACAAAACCATCGCAAACATTTGAACCCAGCTGCGTGTTTTCCTGCATGCGTGCTGAAACTGCGGGTTTAATGAAAGCAACGGGTTACCAAAAGTAAGAATACCGACTTCCATGTACTGCACAGCGGCTTGTGCCATACGACTTATGGAGCATGGGCGGCGGCCTTACATCGGAGCAATAGTTTGAAAACTTGTTTACTGGAGTCGCTAGGACCGTCGTCGTCAAGCTTGGTTCCCTCCAGAGACCTTTTAAACTAAAGTGATGGTGAAAACTTCAATAACAACCAGTTCATATAGAAATATCTCAAATATTCTTCTTCGATGGTTACGCTTCTTTACGATTTTTAGCTTGTAATATTTTTATACTTATGTTCAAGTACGCATTAGTACGCACTAGAAATTACCCTATTTTTCGAATAATTTATTACTTTTGACCGTTGATCGTCTATGTGCATTTCCCTGACCAGATGTGGCATAATTTCTAATTGTGTCAACGATCTATGGAGCAGTTTTTATGGAAAGTTATATACTAAAATAATTTTAACCTGTGTACACAAGACTGAGTCTACACCTCCCCCCCCCCATTCACACAATTTAGGCAGTGCATGGTAAACTATAACTAAGGGACCTTTATAGTTTGTTGCCAATTGGTTCCCTGGAGCCACTGAATACGTTTCCAGACTACCAAGACTCCCAAGCCTCGCGCCGTCAGCACTAAATTGACCCATATAATGCCGCCGTCAAATCCTTGCATCGTAAAGTCTTCACTGAACGACAAATGATAAATACATAGCTGACGGGCACGCTGGCGTTGGCGACAGGTGTTTCAGGTAAGTGCGGATGCTGTGGGCACCATTTCAGATCATTCACGACGGCATTTACATTGCAGCAGTCCACTCGTGTAGTCTTTACTCCATGGTTCAAATTGAAGATCCCAGCTCAATAGTCACATGACCTGACCACAATATCTCGCTTTCGAGATGAGTGTACATTCACTGTTCTGACATCCAACAGACTAATACCTCACTCGACGAGGTTGGGTATGTGCTTGCGTTCCCAGCATGAGTGGCGAGCTTTGATGCTGTGAGCTTAGCTGAATATTTCTCGTCATCGCATTAAGTCGCTGGTATTTTTTACGCTTTTTGGCGACGAGTACAGTCGTAGCAACGCAGCATCATTTTATTGATTTATTGACAAATGCCTCTCAGAACGCCAGAACTGGACAGGAACAGGATAGAATAAAACATACCCTCACGTGCGATAGTTATGCGACAGCCGGACAATCGCGGTCACTACCAGGATGAAGCTTTCAGCTAAGTCCAGGGTCGCTGAACCTGTGGAACAAAACATTCTGCTTTCTGACAGTGGGCGACCAAAAGAACGCACGCAAAAGTTTCCTCCCCGCGGGCGCGGAACTTTCGCCATACTTCTGACGAAAATCCCCCGCGATCCCTCAGGTGGTGCACGAGAGCGCCGCGACAGCGGCGGGGGACCTAGCGAGCGATACCACGCCGCTCACTGCGCGCGTGTCTTTGAGGTGAGAAAA
>JAZHYW010018836.1:0-31082 GCA_037355805.1 Ixodes ricinus | reverse complement strand
CTTTTCCATGCACGAACGCGCCGACCAGATCCATGCTGTAACGGCATCACCAAGTCCGAAAGTCCCTACTGGTCCCTGCCTCTGTTTCCACCACCGTCCCAGCTCCTCTATAGTTCTCCGTTTGTCCACAAGAAGACGAGCGGCGGGCAGGAGTGGCGAATAGGCTATGATCTTTCGTGGTCCAAATGTCCTCTTAATCATACTAGGATAGCTGAGGATAGCTATACATTGACGTTGAAAGAGGGTGAATTAGAGACAGGAAGGACACTGTGGAGACTTATCATAGCTAGCCGCGGAGTTAAAGGTAAACGAAGACATATACAAAAGAGAGAGAGAAAGGGAGAGATAGAGAAAGAGAGCTGTTATTTCAATCATTCATTTATTCTACCCTTAAGGACCCTTTCTCAAGGGCATTTAAGTAATGCCATTGAGAAAGAGGGGGGGGGTATAGACACACAAAAAATAAAAGAAACATAATAACATCAGGTGTTGCAGCTAACAGTGCTGCATTAAACAAGAAACAATTGCAGAAGAATATGGTGTGATTAAACTACAAATGTTCGAGCTCTTAGTAAAAATGAAAACTTATAGCATTACGAAACAAGGTGGGGTCATCAATGGTCACTATATCAGATGGCAGGTCGTTCCAGTCTATCATGGTCTGCGGGAAAAACGAACGGTTAGATGAATTTATGCGACTGCCGATCGCACGATACGTGGCATGACCATCATTAGACGTGATGATGATTTCTTAGGAGGAAGAAGTAGGGAAGAACGGAGTATTGGGTGAGAATGGTAGACTTTATGAAATAAATTTGCGCATGTTATTCCACGACGCACGTTGAGAGTTTGAATATCCAGCTGGTGTTTAAGAGAGGAAACACTAGCTGTTGGACAGTAGACATTAAGGATAAATCTTACAGCACTATTCTGAATGGACTAAAGATGACTAATGAGATAAACTTGATATGGACTCTAAATGGTTGATATGTATTCTAATTTCGGTCGAACATATGTTTCGTATGTCAGTTTTCGTAGGTGAGAGGGTGCTGCTTTTGGATTTCGTTTGATGTGCCCAAGAGTGCGAGAAGCTTATGCTTATTCCAGGTTATATCACTTGTTAGTGTTACGCTGATATATTCATAAGAAGGGCAGAGTCAGCTGGTTGAGGCAATCAAATACAAAAAGTTACTTGTTATTGTTTTTTTTTTTTTTTACGAGTGAGGCCAGCTTTTTTGCATTTCAACATATTTAAAGACATGAGCCATTTGGAGCACCAGGCATATATTAGACTTCAATCACTTTGCAGCTGGAGATGGCCATTATGAGAATTAATTTTGCGATATAGAACACAGTCATCGGCGAAGAACGGATACAAGAAACAATTGAGTTCGCTAAATCATTAAAATAGTGCAGATGAAAGCTACGAAGGTGATTTTTCAAACAAATCACATTTAAACGCGCATATAAAACCTATGGAGGTATTAATAATCCCGCAATATATAAAAACATAAGCCTTCGACAAGATCGACTTATGGTGCTTTAAGTACAAAAGGACATAGAAAATAATAAAAAAAACGTAAAAAAGAAATGTGAATTACATTTCGGGGGAAAACGTTAACGAGCTACCTGTAGTTTCACTTTCGACCCCGCAACAAACATAACAAAAAATATATTCTTTTAACACTTGTAATCAAATACTGATACGCTTCGTTTCCCGGAACTAAATTTCACGTCCGTCAGCACCCGTTCCCTTTTCCCTCTTTTCCCCAAACCCTTTCCCACCGTGCACCATAAACTGCTCTTTGTCGGCGCCCAACTCGAGCGCGCCCAAGGAATCACGGGGACGGTAAACGAATAACGACGGTTTAATCTATATTTATGTGGATCCGCGTTTTGCCTCTCACCGCCATAATTGAGTTTTCGCTTCTTCTTCTCTTCGTAGCTCTCATCTTCAAACTTCCAGGGAAGAGGCCTCCAGAAAACGAAGGAGTTATCGGCATCCGGAGGAGAGCCAAGAAACGACAGAATCTAGGAAGTAGAAGCGCTGTAAGGTTGGCAAGAGGAGCAACTCTGAAGCCCAGATAAAACGCTTTATTTTGTGTTTGTGCGTGCGCTTTTCTACGACGTGGCCGTGTCGCCGTCTTCGAGGAGGACGCTAGAACAGCCCTCTCCGAGCTTCTTTCCCCGAAAATGAAAATGTCAATCGATGCGACAGCAGCCGCGACGCCAACCCCAACGAAGAGGCGTATCATTAGAGCGCGCGCTTATAGATAAGAAGCACGACGCGTAGCACTGTCTCCTTCGTCCAACCAACCAACTCGGCCCCCCCCCCTTATATATAGCTTCTTCCCCTCCACATCCCCAGCCACAAGTTACGTTTTATGTTTTACCATAACATATTCTGGATCGTCTCCGTTAAACGGAAGAAGACGAAGAAGAAGAAAATGCGTTGTAGCGACGGGATCACTTCATCATCCCATTTAAAGTGCTTGCCTGAACGGTAGAATAAAAAACACACACGCATGTAAATAGAGAAAAAAAGAAGAGCGTCGCCTGTTATCGGCAAGGGAGGACCGGGCGCCGCCGCGCGGTTTTGGGCATCCTCGGCAAACACTCGCTGACATGACACATGGCTTTTTTAGGGTTTGCGTGGAGAAAACCGTCTTCTGTCGCCGTCGTAGTCGTGGGAGGGAAAGAGACGCCTCCAGCTATATGCTCCGTTTTTTCCGTGCAACGGACCGCAGCGGACCTTAAAAGCCAATCCCAGCCAATCCAGCGCTGCGAACGTATCACATGACTACATGTCCCGCAGGTTACTGCTTCTCTCCCGAAAGTCACGTGACTCTCGCGGGCTTTGGATTGGCTTGGATCGGTCGTAGTGTCGTCTGCGAACCGTCGTGAGGCGAAACGAAGTCGGCAGCGCCACGGCGTCTCCACCCGGCTGTGAAGAACGGTTTCGTGGTGGCTCGTATAGGGAAGAGCCAGCATTAGAGTGTATATGCGCGTTTTATTATTATTATTATTATTATTATTAGTTTTAGTGATATTTAGACGGCGGGCACACGAGCGAACCAAAGTTCTTCCGGCGACGAGCTATACGCCTCGAACAAAACTGTTTGTTATCCGTCACCGCGTAGCAGTATATGCATACGTTTTTCTGGGAGCGTGTTCTCTGTTGGGTAATTGAGGCGTGCCGGTCTCGCTTTTGATACGTTTCTTGCGCAAAGTATTTTCTTTTTTTTCTTTCTGTCATTTGCTTTGAACGTGTAACATCTGTTGTCAAAAAGAAAAAGGAATTTCTGAATATTTCGTTTTTTATTGTTTGTGTGTCGACGAAGAAAGTGGGTTTCGTTTCGTTTTATAAGATGTTACATATTCGTAACTATTTTAAAACACATTCTCATAACGCTTTGTACCGTTATGCTCCGTAAAGCTGACGGAGAAAACGAATTTAAAATTGCTAGTTCTGTGGAGACATAGCCCCTGGCTGTGTCTCCATAGAACAAATCGGGCTTTGTTTATGAAGACTGAAGACTTATGAAGACTGAAGAACAGTCTTCATAAGACTGTTCTTGCACGCCACGTGCGTGTTAAAAATACGTGAGCCATTAACCTCTCTCTCTCTCTCATTTACGATATTAAAATACGTAAAAAAGAATCGAACTCCAAACTTATAAAGGACCTATTTTACTTGTGATTGTTTGCATGTCAAAGGGGAACATTACTAGTGAGACAGGACGAAGAAAAAAAATACAGGAAGATTTCTTGTGGATTCTTAGGGAATGCGTTAGCATGACCCTTGGGAAACGCCACAGACGTCCCTCTTTGGGAAACGCTAACACTGACCCCTTAACTTTTCTGTTTCGGCTTTCTCTTTTGCTTCCTCTATTTTTGGCTGCCTCTTTTTGGCCCCGTTACGGGGTCAGTGATAGCATTTTCCAAAGGGGGACGTGTGTAGCGTGTCCAAGGTTCATGCTAACGCATACCTTAAGTATCCGCCAATGAATCTTCCCGAAACTTTGTTCTCTCCTTTTCTGTACTCTGCCTGTTAGAGTGCGTCGACGCCCTTGGATACGGTCATCCATATCACTCGTGGAAAGAACCACATCCATACCACTCGTGGAAGCAACCGCATCCATGTCACTAGTGAACTACACACACATACCACTACTACGGAAACCTAGAGCGAAGAACAACCGGCGACGACAGATTGGTTACTGAGCACGCCCGCATTCGACCACGCCGCGGCGCGTCCTCCTCTCTGACTCCGTGTGACTTCGACGAAAACAAAAAGGCTTGTTTTGACGAAAACTCGGTGGTGTCTGTCAGTTTGTCAGCGCCGGGGAGAAAAAAGAGGTTGACGCGTGTTGACGTCAGCGCTTCGGACCAATGGGAGCGTCGCACGCGTCACCCTCTCCCCCCTTTCTCCCTTTCTCCCCGGCGCTAATGAACGAAAGACACCGCCGGGTTTTCGTCGAAGCGAGCGTTCTAATGCTAACACATTAAAAATTATGACTGTAGTGAATTTAATTACCTTCTTAAAAATGTGCGTGCCCCGCTGCCGTAGCCAATCGGACGGCTGTATTCTTCTGACGTAGCAAAGATACCGCTGAATGAGGGGAGGAAGAAGCTTACAAGCTTAAAAAATGGCTGCTGCCTTCAGCGATATTTCCATAAACCAGAAGTGGAGAGTCCGCAAAACCAACATTGTAAATAAGCAAATCAATTACATGTCTCACAAAAAACAATTAACTAAAAAAATATAAAAAAACGGCAATCGAGGTTTAGGTCTATGTCTGTGTCCGTCTTTTACTTCTATTTGTGTTTTTAGCACTGTCTTCATTCTTGACTGCAGATAAACAGTGTACGGTGCCGAAATTACTTCTAAAACATAGGCATGTGTCTGCTCTGTAATACGGGTTCAATTGTCAGTCATACAGTCATTACGGTTAAGTGTAGATTTTGAACGAAATGCCTTGTTTATTTTTTCGCGTCACTTCAACCCGTTCGTTTCCATGTTTCTCTCTTTACTCTCCCTATATTATCAGAAATCTTGCGATTTCTGGAGAAAAGAGTAACTTTTCTAAAGTCTCCCTTGCCGATGGCGCCCGTTATTATACTCTAAGAAAAGTCCGTGCGTCTACCTACTCGCACAACTTTCGAAGACCAATCACCGCAACTTACAGAGGCAGCTCAGCAAAGGACGATGCTGAAACATATGTTTAGACCAAACAATGCACTCTGAGTTGTGACATTAAGCAATGCAAAACGTCACGCTTGCATTGCTTAATGTCACAACTCAGACGGCGTTTTTTGGTCTAAACATATGTTTCGGAATCGTCATTCGCTGAGCTGCCTCCGTAAGTTGCGGTTATTGCTCTTCGAAAGTTGTGCGAGTAGGTAGACGCACGGGCTTCTTTTTTCATTTTTATAGTGATAGTAAACAACAATGGCAGTATGAAACAGAAACAAAAAAATAGAGGGTAAATGTGGCCAAAGTTCACGACAGTCAACGAAAAGAATTCAAGTTCGCAAAATCTACATCGAAGCTTTAGTTATTCTGGTCTTCAAAGGCGGCTTCCAACTTATCCTGGACCTCTAAACTCGTCGAACACAAACTTGGGGCCAAAGTTGACGGAACGCACCGATTGGCCTATCACGACGATGACTTCGCGCTTTTTTTCGCCGACATCCAATCGGCGCGGTCCGCGAACTTTCTGCTCCAACTTTGTGGTTGACGAGTTTAGGGGCCCAGGTGGCTCGTCAACGTCTACGAGAATGTTTCCACTGGCGCTCCTCACGTTACTGCTCTAATGCATCTACAATTCACGCAAAGAGTTTGTAAAAGGATAGGGAGTTTTGTAGACAGTTTCTTCCGTCCCGCAACGCTCTCCACAACCCACTACAATATCCGAAATTCTGCAGTCAGTGCTGTATGTGCAATAGTGGCGTAATCGTCGCGGAGAGTGCAGTGAAGTAGGAAAAACGGTCTACGAAAACTCCCAAGAAGTTATACATCGGGTTCCGTTTTTCAATAAATAACGATAAACACCTGAAAAAAAAAAATCCCGAGCAGGGTTTATCAATTGTTGAGAAAATCGAAAAACTCAGAATTGGAGCTTTTTTGGAGCTTTTTTGGAGTTTCCTGGGCAAAAATATTCTCGCTACAATTTTATTTTGAGTTTACCCTGAACACCGACGCAATGAACTGTCCGGGAGGTTGCTTTTTCTGCAGAATACCCTATATCAGTCAACTTTCTTGAGGGAAATGCCATTCACGTGTTTTGTTTCTACCGTATAAGGCCAGATGAACAACGATTTCTTGTCCGACACAAAAAAAAAAATGGACACCGAAAAAACATCCCTTGAACTCGATCAAAAATAAACTCCCAAAACGCGGTAGCCTATAGTTAAACACATTGACTGTTTAATTAGTCTTAAACTTTTCTGCGCATTAGAGGTTAAAATAATTGTGTTGGAAGGTAAAGCCCACTGAGTGCTTGTGATTAAGTGAGTCTCGGCCGTCTATAATCTTTTCTTGGACATACTTAACTGCAATTGATATCTAATGCTACATTTTGATCTATCTGCAGGTATTTTTTCGGTCTTTCTGAAGTAAGTTTTGCCACTCCAGAGTTGCACTTATTTTAGATATTTTTATATTTCGCTCTAGAGCATCAAAGTTTGAGCTAACACAAACAGCAGATGAAAAAAGAAAAGATATCCTTAGAATCAGGTGTGGCTCAAATCAAGCTCGCAATTAGTGGAATTAAATCTTTCTTCTTTCGTCGAAACAAAATATAATAGCAAACCTTTTCTATGCTCATTATCGTTAGCTTTGTCAGGGTATATTTGTGTAATAATGTTCGAGATCAATGTTCAAAAGGCTTATATTTTTTCCCCTATCACGCTCCTCGTTTTAATTTTTTCTTATTATGAAACATTGACTAAAAGGCAATCTTCGCCTGTCAAAACGGGAAATTATTCAAACCGGTTTTCGTTTCCTTTATTTTCCTGGAGTTCGGTGATTAAACAGGACCTAAGTTGAAATCAATAATTTTTTAGCCGAGTAGAAAATTAAGGTTTTTTTTTATGCCGCTTAGTTCCAGTAATTGCTATAAGTTGGGTAACTTATTGGTTCTCTCCCTTGTGTGCGTGTGTGCGTGACGCTCAAAAAAGAAAAGATTAACCACGCGTGTATGTATATAATTTATTTATTTTTTATTTACTTTGAAGTATTGGTTGTCTTACGCAAAAAAAAATTAATCTTCATCGTACTCGTACTGATGCTTTTATGAGGGATTTTACCCTGCGACGAGTTGTAAGCTAAAAGAGCAGCGCTTCTGTACAGCAATTTCAAACTTTAAGCAAAAAACTGACGACGATTAAGTTCATGCGCCTCCTAAAACCATAGAATCTATTACCATATTTTGGGGACTAAAGTTTGTACATGGTCCGTTGTCGGTACCTGGTGAATAGTCCACACCTAAAAAAAACGTTATCATGCACAGCACATTTTCAAAATTGACTGCTTTATTAGCCCATAAAAAGGCCCGAATGATTCTAAAATCATCATTAGAACCTAATGAGTCATTTACAAAATTCGTCACGTTCTGTCATAATGAACGATCTTGAAAAAATAAATCCTCGTTTAGTCCGCACCGCGCAAAACTTAAACTTTTAAACGTCTGTAATTCGCGGACTATAGTGTGAAGGGTACGGCACCAACGTTTGCACTACCTCTTGAAAACACGAAACTCGGAAACAGATCGTGTCCCACTACGAAACTACGAAGCCGCATTCTGGTCCTATAAAAGTCAAACCCATCGATATTCATCCGACCATCGGAAACTCCACCGCGACATTCCGCGCACTCTCCCAAAATCCACCGCGCCTTCCCCATCTTCCTCCATCCTCTCAAAACTTAGGAAGAGGAGACTGGTGCAGTCCTAAATATTCGTTGTTCCCGAAATAAACAAAAAAAAAAAACAGAAGGAACGTGGAGATGAGAAGTACATCCAAACGCTCACTGACTATGCATTGTTCGTGAAATTAATACGAAAGGAGAGGATGGAGGAGAAAAATAAGGCCAAATGATGAGTTTAATTTCAGCAGGAACCGACAATCGTGTTTCCGGCGGCCAAATTTCCGGTGTAATTTTCTCTCTGGGAGCAAAGCACGCGCACGGGGAAAGACGGCTGCCTTGCCTACCTTCCCGCAGGAGAATAGTCTCCTTAGCTGCGCCTGCAATGACTTTTTTTTATATATATATAAATATATATATAGCGACGCAGGGAAGCGTAAAGATTTCTAATTGCGATCTCGGGACCAGAAGAAAGGCGCGCGGGTTCCGACGGCGCAAGTGCACCGGCGAGATACAGTTCACGAGACACGACGAAGAAGAGGCTTCCCCTAACCCCCCCCCCCCCCCCCGCCATTTCGCTCGCGGACCGCTGCGCAAGCGTGTAATGCACACAGACACACATACACATGCGGGTGCACCCGGGAAGCGGGCTACTTGGCTAGCTGGTCTACGGGGTCGGGAAACCAAGTTTCGCGGTTCGATCGCTCCAAGAATCTTCGTCGTACGTTTTTTGCGGGTTGTGCCATAGGGAGAGGAAGAGGGTTGCCTTCAATGTAATCTTCTTGGGGAGTCCGAAAAGAGGCTTTTTAGCGTCGCTGCCGTGGATGGGTGTATATATTGGAAACTGTTTTCTAAAAAAAGAAATTGCTGTATGTTTGTAGTTTATTGAGTGACGGCGCGTGACTAATTATAATGACGTTCCTCGCTTCGCTTCTCGGTTCTTATCTGGCGGTGCTGCGGTTTACTGACTGCATAAGGATATTAAGGTGAGGGGGATGCGCTCTAAAAGAAAAACCTGTCAGTTTACTTTCCAGGGACTCTCTTCCTTTCACCTTCAGTCCAGGCGCAGCCGACGCGACGAGCTGATGGGACCGATCACAGAGCGTGAAAAGGGCACCATCGCGCTGTTTGTCATGTTTCTGTACATGTTGTATCATCGCTGAAACAATCATAAAGAAAACAGGTCCAGTGACTCGCGCTTTCGACGTTGATTGTTTGGTCCCATTAGATTGTAACGTCGACTGCGTCTGAACTTAAGCTAAAAGGAAGTATAGAGGACTCCTGCTGCAGACCACAAAAAGAATTGCCAATCACAGCGAAAAATGGAGGGATCCCAGAGAAGGACAAACCTCATAGTACGAGTCGATTAAAACTAAAATGTGCGCAGGAGCATTTGGCAGTGAAACACCATGCTCTTCGAGTCTGCGCTCGTGGCGTCTTTTCGCCCTCGTCGTATATACTGAGCTTCGCCACACGCTGGGGTCTCGGTATCGTTCGCCGTGATTCGTTGTCTGGTTCGAGACGAAATCTCTATTTAAAGAGACGTCGTCCAGGTCCATTGAGCATACATATCGGGATAAATTAATCGATTTACCAGTGCGTCATTGGCAACTACAGCAACTCCGTGTTGTACCAACCGTTTACAAAGGTATAAAGTTGAGTCGTTAGAAATAAACACACACTACACACGCACACACGCACATGCACACAAACACACACACACACACGCACGCACGCACACACACACACACACACACGCGCACACACACACACGCACACACACACACACGCACACACGAAGAGTGTCAAGCACAGCTTCGCTTACCGGCAGTCTCCGGGTTATGTCTCATCTTCACCGGCTCGTTTACGCCCAAACTTTCTGTTCGTGAATCGTTCTCATAGAAACACGTTTATTTCCCCTTTAATTATTTTTTCCAACTCTACTATGCCGTCAGTTTTTCTTACCCGCAAGAAGCATCCGGCGGTCCCCAACTACACTTCTCGCGCTTCCTCTCGGACCAGATGGGAGAATGTAATTCCGGGAGCTGTCGTGTCCGCCTCGCCATGTTCGGGTGCGAGGGACACGCACATGACAGTCCGCCGCCCGCCACATTAGGTCGGCCAACAAGACGCTCGTTCTCTTTATCACGCTTCGGAGGAGAGCGCAGTTGCGTCCGCAGTGTCGGTAGCGGCCGTCTTCGCTACCGACGCGGAAGCCCATTTCGCGGCGGCGGCGCACACAGCCCACACGGCGTCGCGCGTACGTTTATTTTCCCGGAACACCGACGTGCCTTCTTCTTCCACGGCGCGGCGCCGCTTTGTTGTGCCCCGACAGAGACACCTCGTGAGATGACAAACACGCTTTCGCGTTTCCCTTTTGTCCATTCTCCTTCCTCGGTCCCACAACAAAGTGGCCACCCTGCAGACGGACACAAAGCGCGGCGCGTGACATTCCTGGCTTCTTTTCGCCCGCCTTCCTCATTTTCTGCAGAAGAGCTTCCGGCTTTCAGAATGTCGTCGTCTTCCTTTTGTTTTATGCGCGTGTATGTCTACGTACGTGTCAGGCGTAAGAATTTAAAGTCTGCTTCATCAAAAAACAAAAAAAACAAAAAACGACAATTTTTTTTAAATTTAAATATAAATGTGTGCTCGAGTTCCCGAATTGTAATTATAAATGCGGCACCGGAAATGTTCCCAGAAAAATTTCTCTGCTGGTGCTTCGACAATGCTGCATCTTGGCGAAACCATAAAGATTAAGAAGCCTGAATAGGAACCGTTGTTCGCGTTTTCTCTCGTTTCAAATGAAACTTTTTATATGTATGAAAATAAAGGATCTCATTATATTTCGTTTTACTTCGCATTGAATGGAGGGCCTGCGACATATCAGCGCCGTTGACGCTACATCCAATGCGAATGTCTGAGACAGAAAAAAAAAAAGCCATAAGACTACAACACATTTTCTTTTCTCGCTTTATTCCGAAATTGAGTTTATTAGAAAGCACGTTAATAATATTCCAGCTTCAGAAATAGCCAGCGGCTGGGACACCCTCGTTAAATACGGAGGCTTGAACAAAAAAAACAAAAAAACACTCAATATATTAGTCTGTTGGAGTGGGAATGGAAGCAGATCTCTCATTGTGCAAGCTTCTTTCCGGTAATTCAGATTTATATGGTATTGTATTTTTGTAATGCTTTTTTTTCATAACTCGCTTTGCATCTTTTATTCCCCTGCTTCGCACCACGTCTAGCATGCAGGTCGTTGGGCTGACCAAAGCATCGTTGACAACCTGTGAATATTCGAGACTTCAAAAACTGTTTTCGGGCTCTTTCTCAGAGGAACTCGCTTCTTCTTCATTTATTTATCCACGGAGTTCTCTTTTTAGATTGGTAACGTGATCTTAACTTGGTTCTCGAGCTGAGCAAAACGGCGTATGTTTAGAAATGCTGAGGCATTGTAGCTGGATGTACCTAACCATTGCTATAGAGCTGTCGGCGCAACAGTAGAGAACATGAGCAAATCCCGTGCTGGTCTTGATTTAAAGAATTCAGGCTATTGTTCTGAACTGTGACAACAAAAACACAAGGACAACAATTGTACTATGTGCAGGGAAACTGCCTGACAAAAATTTCAGTTCAAAGCAAGGAGAGAAGAGCGCCGAAAACAGAGGACAACCACTTACAACTTGTTTATACATTTCCAGCAAAACAAATTTGCTTTCTTTTACAGTGCATCCAACCTGTAGACCCAAAGAGCGCGAATCGAGCTCTCAATGCTGCTTGTCGTAAAAAAAGCCGCAAACTGAAATTGGTCCTAATTAACGGAGATACGACGGTCGAACAAAACTGCCCCGAATGAAAAAAAAAGACGAGCATCGAAAACAAAAGCGCTCCGTACCGAACCAGAGCAAACGCCTTTGCCGCGCGCCTGTTCTAACGACGATCCTTTGTTTTCTGGCGTCTCATTACCGAGGCAAATGAACCAGCCGAAGAACGTGCACGAGATAAGCAGAACGGGAAACCCTTTCACGTCAGGTCAGGGGTGATGTATCATCTCCTGCTCCGGGGCTCGCCTGCAAGGCTGACGACCCCCAGCCACGGACACAGCATGCACAGCCGTCCCCGCACACGTTCGGGTCACTGTCAAGGTCGGCGAGGGTTCAGAGTTGTCTCGGCAGCCTCCGCTTTTCCTTGTGCGTATTTGCGGACGCCGACGATTACGTGTTTTGCGGTCGTTTTGTTGCTCCGATGTCCATTTAGAAAGACGGGACAGACGGGGCTACATACGCGCTACTATCTTCGAGGTTGGTAGCGGCCGTAAACGTGTCAGTCGGTCCGGCTTTGCGTTTCTTCTTTTGTTTGTTTTGTTTCCTGTCTGAGCTCGAAGATGGTACCTGCTGGGGTAAACAAAACAAACAAAAAAGCTGTGTGCTTTGGGGATTTGAGGGCTTGCGTGATAAAGGTCAGTGACAACATTATGACTACCTTCATTTTCTTAGCGAACGATCCGCCAAGAAGCCACCAACCTTTCTAGATGACAGGGCACCTTTGGACCTGTTTCTTTGTAGGAAACCATAGTGAAATGGGGTTGCTTTGATTGAACGCACTGGGAATAAACGACTTCGAGTTGCGGCGTGTATTAGCCTATACGAATATTTGTTTTATACCGATTCGGCATTGAAGGGGTTCGTCCTGGATAAGGAGGACATTCAGCCTGTGGCGTCGTGTGGATATATTTGCGGAGTTTCACGCGGTGCTTGTAAAGACAGACTTTGAAGTCTATGCATGTGGCGCTCTCGAAAAACTGATTGGAAAAAACTTGTCTTAACTTAGTTCGCGCGTTGTTTCGTTGTTTGAAGCCCGCAAGCTCAGCGAATATGCACACGCTGCTCAGTGTGTTCCTTTCTTCATTAAAAGCTTTATAGAATCTCAGAAATATAAGCCGAAACGTGTAGTTTCTGGCCCCACTCTGTAGCTCTTTCTCGAATCACTGACTATATGCGCCGACAAACTAAGGGAGAGGAGGCGTCAAGAGCGCGCACAGACGTCAGAACGCCGATCTTTGGTAGAAACGATGATTAGACCTAAAGTTAGCTGCCTTTGTTTCCACTGCACTCGTCGAGTGCGTTTAAAAGACAGAACGCCGGCGTTCCGTGTTTGTCTTTCGTATTCGAACGCGTTCGACGAGTGCTGTGGAAACAAAGGCATGCCTAACTTTAGGTCTTCGCACTGATCATTCCAATTAGAACTGGGCGCTCTGACCTCCCCACGAGCTCTCGCATCCTCCTCTCCCTCAATATCTTGGTGCATACTTGCTGGGCAGCCTGACACTTAACCGCAAAGGATACGGGGCTTATGCGCTACACAGCGACCATTACCCGCGCAATTAGTTTTGGATCGTTCTCATTAGGGGATGCTGCGAGTTGATACGCCTAATAACCGCAAGATGGGAGTTGCCCACGCTATGCCTGCTGATGTCCTTTGTGACCGAGAAAGTCACAGGCACCTAAGAAATGCTGGGCGTGGTTTATATTATGTTCACGCTTCTGCTTCCTGATTGGTCCTTGGGCTTTCTTATTGGCCTAATGCCGCAGTGCCATCGGCTGCGGAACAATCAGAAGATTCCTTGGGCTAATCACACCCTCCGTTTCTTAAGGTGTCCGTGACTATAGGTAAATTAGCGCAGATGTCAGTACTTTCCGTTTTTGCAAATAAAAATAAAAAAGAAGAAAAAGAGCTACCGACGCGCGACCTTTTTTTTGTATTTTAAAGTGTTCTTGCGCTCACTTTACGGTAGAACTCACGAGTAGCCGATCACAGCAATTTTAAAGCCTAATCCAATAGTCTCAACATCATTAGCTTGGTAATTTCCGACGTTCGCTGCGATTGGCTGCCTGCGGTTTCTGCGGGGAAGCGAGCGCGCAGGTTTCTCTCAGAGTGCAGCTCCCCATAAGTAATCCGCGGTTTTTTATCACCTTTTTTTGGTTGTATTCTTCCTGTTCTTAATTATACTCGGATGGTCCTCCGGGAAGTCACTACTAATCCACTTCGAATTCATTCGACCAGGGGCTTTCTTCGCAAAAAAGTGGCTCGCTTCGGTCTAACTTTATCTGGATGCCATGGCTCGCCGACCTCATTATAGGGGTTCCCCTCAAAGCCGGCTTCTTGAAAACCGCTAGCGCCAGCGCTCTGCGATCGACACTCGGGCTTGTTCCGAAGTAGGGACTCGGGGAAAAACGCGCTTTTGTTTCTTCGCTAGAAGACGGGCCCCGCTTTGTTCAGTGCCGACTGAAGAGGCAGCGCGCCTGAAGTGCCTATCTCAGATCTCCCCTCTTTGGATGAAAAGGAGGGGGAGCGTTGTTCACTGCTCAGTTCGATCAAAAGGACGCGTAAGAAATCTATATGTACAGACATTATTACTGCGGTATCAGCTCGTTAATAAGTCCAGGGAGAACACCTCACTTGAGAAGGTTTCATATTTGTGATAGTATATTAAAAGCTTTGTTTCGTTTCGCCATAGGTGACTTTCAGTATTATGGACAATTAGGATGGAGGGTATCCCTGTCCCATAATTTATTTGTTTAAATGCGTGGTGTACCTTTATACTCTCCAGACAAAAACGCTTGAAGGACCGTGCCACTTCTGAATCCCATATTTTCAGCGTGATTCACATGGAGACAATTGTCGCACAGCCACTGACAGTTTAAAAAATGCGGGGTGGGGGGGGGGGGATGAATGGTTCCAAGCATATGCGGAGAGCAAGTCGTCTGCTTTTTGCGCAGGAGTTACGGTGACGTCAGAAGACGCCGAGCTCTGATTGGCTCTGATTGAAAGCTAGTGGGTAAACCTCAAGGCGGCTTGCCTTGAGGTCTACCCCTATCCTTCAATCAGAGCCAATCAGAGCTCGGCGTTCTGACATCACCCCAACTCCCACAAAAGCAGCAGGCGAGCTTGTGCTTCGCATTACTATCGTTGAGCAACAGATAATATTTCGGCATGAGTCGATAAGAAATTCAAATAACAATTCAAGATGCGAGACTCGTGACCACAATAAGGCCAGTCATTGAGCTTAGTAAGCTGCCAGATAGGTTACAGCATCTATGTTTTTTTTTTTATTTAATGATTAGATGTGTGGTATAGTTCGAGACCTAGTATAGCACAATCAATATATCTCCATGGGTTCTCCTGTTTGCAGTGTCTTACAAAATTTAACTCAAGGAAGGCGTCTTTTGAGGGCTTCTGCGATTTCTTGATTTTGGGCGAATTCTGGCGATTTTTCGTAAACTGTATTAAAATGTGAAAGGAAGCAGTGGAGTTTTCGTTAACTATAATGGCTTGATCGATATTTGAAGCAACTATACTTCGTTTTACTTTGCATTAGGGGCCTTAATCTGGACACTTGGTGAAAAAGTCGGCGAGAAATTCGGCGGCCGCGATTGGCCGATGGCGCACTTGACCTTGGCGCCTGCCAATCACAGCCGCCGTATTTCTCGCCGACTTTTTCGCTAAGTGTCCAAAGTAGGGCTCTAGATCGCTGTTAAAGGATAGAAGACAGAAAAAACACAGACGCGACGCACTCTCACTCTCAAACCTAGTAAAACCCACAAAATCCCGGCGCAGTCTTGGCACTTGATTGTCATTGGCTTAGCCGGGGGAAAAAAGCGCACAAAAAGACGTCAAACGCCGTGACGTTGCGCTTTTAGCACTGCTTGATTGGCATCACCCGTTTGAAGCATTGACCATGCTCGTACTTTAGATGAAAGGTGAAACGAAATATGCTATACTCCAGCGTGCAACGCTGTCAAAGCTACTAGCGCGAGCGCGTGGCTTAATCTGGTTTTGTTTGAGCGAGAACGCGTGCAAATGATCAACGAGATTAAGCCCCAATTCTCGCGCCAGTAGCTTTGACAGCGTTGCACGCTAATATGAAACAGAGTATAGGGTCCCAGGGTGGATAGGTAAATATTATTATTTGCTGATTCGCTATGGTCGCTTAACGTCTTATCGTTGTCTTCCCGGCGAGATAGACTTTTTTTTTCCTGGTTTTCTTGTTTGGTTTGCTTGCGTCGTCACGCCGATAAGATTTTTTTAGGATTGGTGGCACTTACAGTCATGCTTTTCTGGAACCTTGGCCTCATCCGGCTTTTGTCGTACTTATAACAATCTAAAAAGGTATTTAGAAGGCGAACCTGCTTTGTCATTTTTTAATAAACAACTTGTCGTTTCCTGGGAATAATCTCAAAGAAACGAAGTTGCTGTTCGTGAACATGGAGCAATGCCTTTGTATGTTCATTTGTTTAACGGGTCTCGTTTGGGCCTCGAACACCGCAAAGGCGAGCGCATAGCTATTAGGGATACGGCCATTGCATAAACGCCAAGGCAGCAAAAGGTACGGTTTAAGTTTCTGAAATCTCGGACATAGACTATATCCACTCTTGTTCAAGTGAAGCGGAACATAGATGATCAATTTCTCGCGAGCCTTCTGGATCATGAGAAGTGTCAGAACAATTTCGGTAGGAAGACTAAATGACGCGTGTGCGCGTCCGCGGTGTTCTCGTGGTTAATGTGGTCCCCTTGGTAGATGTGCACATGAATATGCTTGCACAGTCTGCGGTATCCTTATAAGTTTTTTTTTTCATTTATTTAAGCTTTGACATCGGCATGGTGTAATTATGCTTTGTTTTTTCTTTACTTATGTGAAATGGGCAGGAAATGTGTGGGAATATTTGTTTTCATATTCTTCCATGTTTCCGTGAAGGGAAATTCACTTCTCTTGCGGAACCGCCACGGAGTATGAACATGGATTCGACCCGATGCAAAACGTAGACGAAAGATAAACGAACAACGTTGGAACCACATCACGAACACTGGTGATTTGAAGAAACCGGAACACACCCATGTTAGCTTCTCTATCTCAAACGTCGTAGTTATTTTGAGACAGGATATAGGAGTCAAGGTGTGTCCTACCGCTCTCGGTATCTGAAGCTATCTCAACGATGGTTCGGAGCGCTGGCCGTTTTCTAAAGCGACAAAACATTTAACCAAATGTTCGCGAGGCATTTGTCATTATTGAGGATCTTTCGAGCCTGTACTTTAATTTCAAGTAACTTCTTTCAGAACCCCAATCAACTCGTTCTAAATTATTATAATTGTCAGACCTCATGACTGATCTGCAAGGAAAAGGAGAACAAGTAATGGTATTGTGATTAACCTCCTGACAGCCATAATTTTAAGGTTTTTGAAGACGGGTACCTGACGTTTCCTTCTCTGGGTGTTATTATCTTTACTTGTGTGTATTTTGTATTTGAACATCACGTGTAGGCGAATCTTTGATGAAGCGTTGGTTGGAACGACCTAACATAGTAATGTTACGTTAACCATCTACTCTTCATTTCATTCACCTTTTCAATCAATGTAGGGACATTTACGCACAAAACATACTAAAACGTTTCATTCACCCTTATATATGAACAGACATTATTTCATTATAATTCGCTTCTGCTGACACTGTACGGGTAACACCAGTGTCACGTGTTTCTCAAATGCGCGAAGATCAAACACTGGCTGAACCGGAATATTGAGCTTTAATATTTTAGATATTTCGGTTTTTAGTGACATTATAAGACGAGTTGAAAACTTGATTTACCCTTTTGGCGTGAGATTTCTAAACCCCGCAATATCCAGCCATCAATGCTTGCCAAAACGTGGCGTTGTCACAAGAGAAATTGTTTAATATGGAGAACCATACAAGTTAATAGGGTTTATACTCAGGAGGTGTTGTCAATGTGAAAGCTTTCGCTTTAGCGGTGCAGTTGATGCACTTTTCAGAACACGGACGCGAGGTGCTATCTTATCAATATGAATCTATTTCAGATGCGCCGGGAACAAGAGAGATCACACTCACCCGCTAGGCCGATCTTGCCGCAAAGCCACACCAGCAAGAAAAGGAGCACTCCCAATCTGGACATCATGGCACTGATCGGCCGCAGCAGATGTCCAATCCGTAATAGGACACTCTCGGGACGGGGCAGGCGACACACTGCTTTCGTTCACTGTCGTTCTCGAACACACTCTTGAGTGAGATTACTTCAAAAAAGAGGCGTCAGACGCCCCTCCCTTGCTTCCGGAGAACAGTCAGCTGGGCGCGAAAGAGTTGCCGCGAGAAAAGAAAAAAACCGACGAGAGCGTTGTCACGTTTCACCGACTGCCGTTCGTGGCTAAACTTTATAAAAACACTGCAAATCTGTTCCGACTAAAAAAAAAAGTTTGCGTTTTCCTGTCACGAAATTGAACACGAAGCAAGGTACGACAACGGCTGTCAGGCTCGATTCGGCCAGTGTCCGAGTCAAAGGCCCGAGTCTCGTCCGAGGGAACGGTCAGCGACGGGAGTTCCACGAGATCGCGAGAGTCCCCGAGGCGGGCGAGCGCCGGTCCGAACTTCACGGGCGGCTCGGAGCACTTTGAAAAGGCGACTGCATCGCGCGCGGACTCCTCGGCGAACAATCAAAATTGGGCCCGGGAAGCGAAAGTCTTGGGAGCGGAGAGGAACCGGTCCCCCGCCAGGTGGACCTGTACCAGCGTTCCGTCGCCGCCGCCGCCGCCGCTGCGGGCGCCGGAGGAGGATGCTGCTGGCGGCGCTTCTTCCCCTCTGACGTCACCGCAGAGGTCCGTGACGTCACGGCGAGACGCCGGGCTCGCCCTCTGGTGGAGGAAGGAGGAGACGGATGAGGGGGTCCCTTTCATTCGGAGATTACAAGCGGCTGGAGTGATGCGGGCTCTTTGCCTGATTCGTTTGGCTGAGAGGCGATACGGCGATATATATATGCAGCTCTCTCCGCCCGGCTATTTGCTAATGATTCGGTGTCTTGGAGATTATTTTCTTTACTTAGTGGTACTTGAATGCTACAGAGAGAAGCGAACTTCGAAAGAAAAGTGAGATGCGACGAAACGAATAGCCCTCGTTAGGTTCTGTACGTGGTAAATATATAACCTAAATCTGTGCTTTCCCTCTCTGACTGACGATGTTACTCCAACCATGTTTCTCATTGGAAGTTCGCAGGAAAACGTCCGGAAGTGTTTTGTTTGTTCAGGATTTAGCAATTTCGTAATGTAAAAAACGCTGCCCGATATATTTCCTACCTTGCAAAGAACGCGCGAACAACATGTAACATACGATGAACCATATAAACGTGCGAAGCAACTAAATGGAAGAAGTGAAGTGCAAGTATCGAAAATAAGAAAAAAAAATAAGTAGTCCCAGCTCGATACAGCGCTCTGTGCGAAAAAATAAATAAATAAAGATGGCTCACCGCGCATGTGAAAGAGAATAAAAGGGGGGGGGAATTAAGAGGAGAGAACAAGCTTGGTCACCGAAAAAATTAGACGTTCTTATCCCGGCCCAACTTTGGCGCCCAACGTGGCGCCTGAAGTACAACTCCGAGATTACGTGTCTCGTGCTCTACCGAGCTAGCCGGCTCAGTTCAGTTTTCTCTCATGCCACTCGTACAATATCATGACCACTACAACGTATACCTTGTCCAAAACTCTAATGTGAGTGGCGGATTAAAACTTGTTGTAGAACATCAGATGCGTCATAGGGAGCGCAAATCGTATTAGGAGGTAGTAATTCGATTTACGCACTTTCTTGTCGGAGATACCTTTCGTTTCCACAGAAGTAAGAGACTGCCTTAATCAAATAAAGTCCTCACCCGCTTCTCACAGCCGACTCGCGAAGGTACTGCATTTCTCAGTCTCTATTTTGCAGATAAAATTTCTATGTATGTTCAAAATAATATTGGTCGCGCAGGTCGAACTGTCAACCGGTGTTGTCCAGAGCTGTAAAAGTTTGTTCAAAATCTACATAAGATACAGCTAGATATACTCATGTCAACTGTACCTAATGGTGTATGCCCATGATTCTTTCAAATGTTGTTACTCGAGTGGGGAGTTTTGGTTTTTTATTTTAAACGCGATTCAGCAGATAATAATTACGCGTCTGATGTCCCCATACACTGCACGAGACTTTTTGCGCAAACACGACAGCCATGATTTTTTTTTTAACTTCCGCAAATAACTATTGAAAATCAAATGTTACCATTTGAGTAAGTACGCTCATGAGTTCATGGCCGAACACTATTTTCAAAGAAAAACCATTGAGCTGGGTTATAAAAATACTGTGTGGGAAATAAAAACCAGAAACACCGAAATCGGGCTAACTTCCTAGCGTTTTATGTACTGTAAAACGTGTTATCTTACTGTGAACGGGACATCAAAGTGTTTTCGTAGTTTACTCATGCGTACAATTGTGAAACATATTTTTTCCAAAGGCGTTGCTGTCGCGCATGAACCTATCCTATTACAGTAGCAATTTGAGTGGCAGCACATCAGTTGTGAGACGAAAACGAAAGGGAAAAACTGTTACCGCCTGTTTCTGTTGACTGTGTACCTTATTGTTTGGAAACTTACCAATCGATTGTCAGTTAACGCAAGTAACTGCGTACCAAAATGCAGCGACAGTTTCTTTCTTGTCCTAGGGGGGGGGATAGGGGGACGAAGAAGCTGCGCAGACGTCTGACTGACTATGTGGCGATTTTGCCTTTTGTGGTCAGACACTGAAAGCATTTACCTGCAAACGAAATTAAAACGTTCACGTCAACAGGTTTTAGCATGCGTTCGCATAAACATAAAAAAACATCAAGATTCCGCGATCATACATGATGTTCAGGGAATATTACTCGTGCGATCCTTGATGAAAATTCGGTTTATCTAAACTTTTGAAAATTTTGCTCATATTATTACCATTCGGTGTTATTTGTCAAAAACTGCCATATTTATTTTTGTGGAGTTTTTACACACCATATTTGATGTGGACGTAATTATGTTTCCGCACTTCATGCATGCCTTATTGACCACAGAGGTAATGTCATCCTTTCGTTATAGTTGCTTTTTCGTTCCTCCCAATATCAACCTATAAGACAATATCAACCTACATAACAATATACGCTTCCAAACATGGCTACACCTCAGTATACTCTCTGCTTCATTGGGTTAATTTCAGTTGCTCGCTCCTCTGTTTTTTGTTTTTGTTTTTGAAATGCTTTTCTCGTCTTTCTTCTTTCTGTACTACTCGGCTTGGTGACGACCTCGTGAAATTTGAGAAGGATAAGAGAGAAATACTTACCCGGTTCGTTAGTTTGCCTAGGCACGGTTCGGTGCGTGGGTATAGTGTAGGCTAAGCGGGCAAAGGATGGAAAATGCAGGATGATAATCAGGAATAAAGGGTAAGGTGATATTCCTCGTAGTCGCTGATGGTGGAATTCTTCGAGTTTACAACAGCACCAAATCGCATTATGCATTATTTGTTCAGCTACTATACTATATGTTAGCGATACTGGGAGGTATCATAGTGAGGTCCTTGTGCTGGGCAGTAATCGTGAAAATATACATATAACGGTTGTCATTTTACTCATTCAATTTGTAATTGTGATAAAGCACGTGGAACCGTATAGACCAGTGCGCTTTCAACGAACACGCGTCATCAGTGTGAACACTGCATGAGCGTAACGACCTATTTGCTCACTGGCGTAGCTAAGGCATGTGCTCAATGTTCGCACTATGTAGTACCAATTTTTTGTAAAAAGCACGCTCTTCTATTGTAGCAGTCAACAATACTTTTTTTTTGTTCTTCAGGAGTCGATAGTGTGAACTACTCATGGGCAGAGAATCCTTCAGGCATTGTGCTGGATGTAACAGTAGTACTAAATTTGAAAATATCGAGTTGTGTGTCACGTGTATAAACGGGTGCATTCATAACAAAAAAACAGAAGGAAGAAATATTTAGGGGTGTGCGAATATTCGAAATTTCGAATACGAATCGAATATTTTCCTTATTCGAAACGCATTCGATTTGAAAATTGCATATTCGGAAGTACCCGAATATTCGGCCAAACCGAATATTCGGAAAAATGGCGAATATTCGCACAAACTGCGAATATTCGAGCAAGTAACGAATAATCTGCCTGCCACGCATTCCCTATGAATATGTTTATTCACTGAGAAAGGCGTATGATGCGTGTGTTATCGGTCTGCTCCGTTTCTATCTGTCCGATGGCAGCAAGACAGGATCAGTTTCGGTTTATTTTTCACCAAGCCTTTTGTTGTGTGGCATTTTTATAGCAATATGTGATGTAATTGCGCGTTCTATAAATTGATACAATAAAATAAACCTCGAGAGTGAAATATAAATATAAAATAAATCTCCAGTGTGTTATCTAATATAAATGTTTGAAAATTAAAAAAAAGAAGAAAAAGCTAGGGGCGAGCAGAACATTGCATCGCCATCGACAACAACTCGTGCCACTCCCGCGCAGTCAAAACTAGGGATGTCGCGAACCTGCCCAGGTTCGAGTTCGACCAAGTTCGACTTTTTCGAACTTTCAACATGTGATGTCCTAGCGACAAAGGTTCGACTGAAGTTCAACTTCTGTGAGCATGCGCAAACATTAAAAAAAAAAAGAACTAGTTGACTCCACCTGGCGGAGGAAAAGTGCAATATTTGTTGGGTTTATTGGCATCACTGGTTCACATTAATAACTAATGAAAGCGTTAAAAGCGCATATTTTCGCTTGTATGTGGCGTAAACATTGGTAACCATTTTATAAATATAAAATAAACTGCTTTCTCAATTATTTGTTTCCCAAAATTCGAAATATTCGTGTAGCAGCCGGGCAACACTGTCCATAAGTCGAACTTCTTCGAACTTTAGTGAAATTTCGCAGGTTTCCCGAGTGAAAGGGTCTTTTACTGGCGGAAATGTTGTCACGGCGCGTAGGGAGCGCTTACTTTCTGAACACGTTGAGCAGTTAATTTTCCTAAAGGATAATTTGTAATGAGTGCATTACTAGAAGTATCTTTAGCCTGCTGCAGTCCAGTCAAATTCAGTTGCATTGATTTGTCCTAAAAAGGCAATAAAACCTGATCTTACCTCATGTTTTGCAATTTTTTATTACAAGACACATATTCCGATATTCGAAGCCCGTTTTTTGAGTCTTATTCGTATTCGATTCGTATTCGAAAGTTTCAATATTCGCAACACCCTAGAAATATTACATTTCTAAACAAGAACACGGTTGGGGCTAGCTGATGAAACGGGGCCTCGAGTGCGTTGTGAGCACGCATCACTGAGAAGCAGAACAACGTGTGGTTTTTTTCTTCTTTTTTTCTCTCTCTTTTTTTATCGGGTTCGTTGGGAGTGAGACGTGGAAACCAGTGGCTAGTGGAACTGCCAGCAAAATTCCGACGGCTAAGTTTTCTCGTAATCAAATCGATCATTTCGATCCCAATTTGGGGAAGCCGGCCTCTACCTGGTAATTTTCTTTTTCAGAGAATCGGGGATATTTTACAGTTAGACAGCAAAAAAATGCGTTGTCCGAAGTCGATCACGAAAACTTCGACCTAGCTATCAACCCTAAACTACAATATTTTATCTTTCTTGCAGTACTAAAAAAAAATATACAGATCTTTCTTTATTTGGAGTTTTCCTCTATCGTAAATACTTTGGAACAAAAAAAAAAAACACCATCGAGACAAGCATATAAATATAGTTGATTAGCTTAATTTAATTTAGTTTTTATCGTGCTTACCGGTCATGCTTAGTAAGATGTCTTTAAATATTTTTTTCACGCGACAGCCTAGAAGAACTCTATTGCGGCCCTTCTTAACTATTAGTATCCTAGCTGATGTCGTAACTCCGCTATTAGTAAGCTAGCTGAGAGTAATCTTAAATTATATCTCGACCAGAACTCGCTAGCCCATAGAAAGCAATCTGTTCGCAGGATTGAACAAACATATTTCAATGATGCTTTTATCATCGGGGCAGTTAGTAAATATTATCACAATGTTCCCATTCAGTCCTCTGTCAGGAAGTATATCTGCCGCTGCAGAGACGGGAGCCAATGTTTTTCTTTCATTTTTGTTTATATGATAATGAGAAATATAACAAGAAAACAAAGGACCCCGGCTGCCAACACGACACAGACGGAGAGGTGCTGCGATGGCACGACTGCACACGGTGGTCGTTCTAGTTCCTCGCATATATCACCGAACAATGGAACGACATTTAATCTCGGTCAGTCTCGTTCTTGACCATGATGTCACTGAAGCAGTCCCGAACCCGTAAACTCACCCGGTCAACAATAAAAAACAATGGTGCCAGCACCCCCAACCTTTTCGGCCACCCAACGTCGAGGAAGAGTGAAAACCATCGCTAAACTGAAGTCATGATTAGACCCCTCGACCCTTTTCCCTTATACTCTGTTTCACCTTACGAAAGATATTAGAGGAAGCTACCAGCCTTCGAAGCCAATTCAATGCCGTGTGGCTGTCACGTGACCTTCAAGAGGTGTGCAGAGACGCGCTGGACGAGTAGTCAGGCGATACATTCAGAGCGCTGGATGGACTAGGTTTCTTCGTAGTGTTCACTGCAGTCCATCGTCAGCTAAAATGCACATCGGAATGGCTTCGAATTCTGCCAGGAGCGCTCCTACAACTGACCCCGGAACCACATGGCTCGCTACATACAGATTCAAAAAACGAAACATTGCACGGTTCCTGCAGAGGTCTCTCTTGATTCCCGAAGCGCCAGATGCCTCCTCCGGAAACAATGTATTCGAAACCGGGTTGTCTTGAGGCTGCGAACGAAAGCCCAGTTCCGGTGTGGAGGGACAGCGCGCGCCGGCCGCGGCTACCTTCGAAGAAGTCGTTCCCACGAACGCTTACGCATGCAGCCGCCGCTTCCATTTCATCCCGCGATGCGCGCGATGATGGTGAGAGCGTGTGTTTCCAGCCCCGGCCAGATTGAGGAAGTCCGACTCGCGTCGTGCCACCAGACGCCGCTGCCCGCCGTCCACCATTACACAGCCGGTCTGGCTGCCGGGCTCGGTTATTTATGAGCGCGGTTGACTCTAGCGCATCGGTGAAGGGCATTTGCTGCCGCGTGTTGGCACTATTGTGACCGGAAGCTTTGTTTGAACCTCTACGTGTGTTTCTTTGCGAGCCTGTGTCTTTTTTGGTGGAAGTTTTGTCGAATGCTGTTTCGTCCGTGACTCCTCCCCTTGGATCTTCTAGAAGGTCGAACGACACGGTGCGCGCGATTCGACGTTAATGCGTTTCCATTGAATCGGATTGTGTAAGTTTGACTCCCCCGGAAAATCTGACGCTCACGAATGTTGCGCTAAGATCACGGTGTCAGTGTTCGGACGCTTTTTAATGCTGTGGTTGGGACCCCTAGGGTTCCAATTTAGGGTCATTATTAGCAGTCACCCTTTTAATGCGGGGCCGTGTTTCTGCGGTGGTTTGCTGCAGACTATACGTCAAAATTTGATGGCATTCCTTTTTCTACGAAGACTTAATTGTCTCTCTAATCCTAGCCAAACGTCGTTCTCTTTCCCCCAGCGTCACTTTGACACGCCCAGCACGGTCATGCTCCGAACGTCTCCGCTGCAGTTCGCTCCTTTCTCTTGCGAAGCATGGGGAAGACTGCGGCGCACCCAACGAGCGCCTCGTTCCGCAACCCGCGCATGCGCGCTATAAGCAGAGCAGTACGGCACATGTACTTTGCCCTCTTGCGGACCGAGCATGCGCGCGGTAAGTAAAGGAAAACGGCATGCGTAGCTTACACTCCCTCGCATGCGCTTCGATGTGACACCCGGAATATATTTCTGGAGGGTGGTGACTCGAAGAAGTGCTACTGCATTTACTATATTTTTGGTCTTGGTCTTTCATCAAAGCTAATCACAAAGCTACGTTTTCTTCTTTTTTTCTTTTTTTACGGAATATAGGTTATACAAATCTGGCTTAAAGGTGCGAGGATGTATCATGTTATTATCTCATACACCAAGTCGTTCTTTCGGATATTATAGTCATGTGCCTTCCGTTTGCTTGGAAATATTATGGTTGATGGCAATGTTGTACACGCGTAAAGGTTTTAATATTTAATTAATTTAGTTATTTATTGATTTATTTCTTCAAGTTATTCCGCAGCCCACAAATGAATAAATAATCAAAATACACAATCATTAAAAAAATACTGGGTGTTTTGCTGAAAAACGAAAGAGCAGTGTTTTTCTCACCGTGCAAATAAACTACGCATTTTCGAACGTTCCGCCTCCACTCAAACATAGCTCCGGAGGTCGGAACCTGATACTAAAGTTTCAGAACTTACCGCTAGCTGATCAAATAGTTATACGCAATTTTCGAACGGATTCAACGGTAAATGGCTGCCAACGATGTCAGCGAATAATGAAGATAAACGGCATCTGCTACCGGGAACAGACCCCATTTTCTCATCGAAAATTTCCGAAAGTCGTTTATAACTTTTTAATCGGATAACAGTAAGT
The DNA here is from genome assembly GCA_037355805.1 of Ixodes ricinus. Taxonomy (NCBI): domain Eukaryota; kingdom Metazoa; phylum Arthropoda; class Arachnida; order Ixodida; family Ixodidae; genus Ixodes; species Ixodes ricinus. The sequence continues at coordinate 4,823 of JAZHYW010018836.1, read as the reverse complement.
TCTCAAACCTTGGCCTGTAGTTTTAACTGCAGAGGCTACATTTTGGCGGAGGGTGGTCGTTCGGCGATACGTTCTTTATCTTTCTTCCAAGACTCGCCGCTCTTTCTTTCTCCTAAACGACCGGTGCATTACGTACGTGTACACAGATATACAAAAACTAAATCACTTGCTATTAGGGAACGACAATGATTATGATATCTCATAACATAGGGAAAACAACAATTATGATTGCTTCACAAACAATCAAAGAACACACGTCATTCGACAGGCATCAAAACCATATTTTTTCTGTGTAGCTGATTGGATTCTTGTATTGCACGTAGGAAAAGAATCAGAATCAGTTTATTTTTGTCACAGCGCTTTTACACACATGTGACAAGGGGGCCAGGAAAAAAAGCTGCAAGTTTGCAGCTTGACGGGTTCCTGCCCCCCAAAACACAGGGCAGAGCGGCACTGTCATCAAAAACACAAAAAAACACAGTGAAAATAACTTACGTAACATGACATTTAGCAATATAATAAGTATCATCTCAATACACATTGTAAATAGATAGATATAACAAACATAAGACAAACATTCTATTTATTACAGGAAAGTTTACATTTTACGGACATTTAACGAAAGTTTACCAACACTGACCTCCAGACACGAAAGAAAAACACAATAAAGATAACTTATATAAGATGTCGTATAAAATAAGTGTCATTGAAAATAGGTTGCGCTTCAAAACAGACTGAAGTAAAAGATATAATAAACATAAGACAAACATTTTCACTCAATATAAGAAAGTCTGAGTTGTATGGGCATTCAATGAAGGTGAATCAACTTCTTGGGAATATAAGGTGTTTAACAGTGACGGTAATCTGTAACTCAACCTCTGGAAGCCAAAATTAGTTCTAGATGATGGGATTCGCCATGGATGCCAATGACGTGAGGGATATAATGATACATTATTTTCAAGTTTAGCGAGGTCAAAAATCACTGTAATATGTTCTCTTAAGGCACGATGATATGTGACAGTTAATCTATTAGAGTACATGTTAGATACGTCAAGTATTTTATGCTTTATAAATAAAGGAAGAGAACTATAATCACGTGGGACATTTTCAATTATCCTTATTGCTTTTTTTTTGCATTAACCTCAACCTGTCAAAGTTACTTTTTGTTGTTGTCCCCCAGACCAGATGGCAATAACAAAGAATTGAATGAAAAAGGGAATTATATATTATATTTTTTATAGTTACAGGAAATACTTTCTTATATTTGTTCATTATTCCTACTACTTTACAAAGTTTTTTATGTATGTAAGAAACATGGAGATTCCACGACATGTGTTCTGAGAACACAACGCCGAGGGTCTTTACGCTGTCAACGCATTCTACTATATTTGGCCCAAAGTACAAATCACTGGACAATGCGATCCGTGATCCTGGACATTTAAAAAGGACTGCTTTTGTTTTGGACGGGTTTATAGACAGAGAATTTATGGTGACCCAGTGTTTTAACTTGCGTAAAAAATAGTTTCCTTTGGAAGTGAGTATGTCTTCTCTTGAGTCAGAAAAAAAGATGCTGGTATCATCTGCATACATAATCAGCTTGGCGGAAGTTTCTATCTTTGTAATATAATTGACGTAAATAATAAACAACAGGGGACCTAATATGCTTCCCTGTGGAACCCCAGAGAAAATACGCTGCATGTTGGATGACGAGTTTCCAATCTGAACATATTGGTGTGCGATATTGTAGGTAGGACGCAAGAAGTGATAAGGGAATACCACGTATACCGTAACATTTTAACTTGTCAAGAAGAGTCTGGTGGTTTATTCGATCGAACGCTTTGCTAAAATCAATGAAAATCCCTAAAGTTAAGTTTATTCTCAAAATTTTCTAATATTAATTCTTTCTGTACTAGTAAAGCTGTTTCTGTGGATCTATGTTTCCTAAAACCGAATTGCGATTCCGTCAACAAGGAGTATTTGCCCAGAAAATTGAAAAGTCGAGAGCACATGATTTTTTCAATGGGCTTTGAAAAAATAGGAAGGATGGAAATCGGACGGTAGTTACTCAGATCATTCCTATCCCCACCTTTATAAAGAACAGAAACTTTAGCAACCTGCATCCTCTTCGGGAATATACCGGATGATAATATAAGATTATACAAATGAGTTAAGCATGGAAGTATCAAATCCAAGACAAATTTCACAGGTCCGATTTGGAGATCCTCACAGTCATGACTACGGCTATTTCTTATGTTCATAAATGTGGAGAAAACTTCGCCTTCATCAGTAGGATTTAAAAAAATGGTTTCATTGCAGGTGGTAAAATTATTTATGGCTGTACTGTTATAAGTACTGTTTCTCACACTTACAAAATAGTCATTGAATTTATTGCTAAGTTCGGTACCGGATACTTCCCTATTATTGATGGTCATGCTTTCAATAGCGTCCTGGTTCGGGTTCCACATTAAGGAGTTCAAACGCTTCCACATAATTTCGGGCTGCCTAAAACAAGACTCATCAAATTTGGCAGCAAAATAACGTTGTTTTGCACGTCTTAACTGCGTATTTACGAAGTTTCTAAATTTTTTGTAATTCACGCAACTTTACCTCGTCTCGAGTTTTAAGAAAGGAATCATACAGAAAATTTCTTTTTTCAATTTGTTTCAAGAGCTGTCTACTGATTCAGGGCTTTCGAGACTTTTTGTTGACATAAATTGTTTTGTATGGAAACGCTGTGCAGTAGGCACGTTTCAGCTCGTTTAAGAAAAGGTCATAGCATTCGTTGACATCATTAGACCGTAGCACATGACTCCAATCAATAGTGATAATATTTTCTCTGAATTTGTTGTGTGTTTCAGAACTTATGTCTTGTAATATTAAAGGAGGTCTTATGGTTTCTTTTAGTGGGATATTTTGATTAACAAACATGAATATGGGAAGGTGATCACTGAGCCCATAACTAAGAACACCCGCAGTGATATTGCTCTCATCATGGTTGGTCACAAAAAGATCGATCAATGTTGATGATGAGCTTGTAATTCGTGTCGGGGGTATAATCACATTACAAAAACTATTAGACGTCAGTAAAACAATCAATTCATCTTTGAGGCGAGAGTCTTCTAACATGTTTATATTGAAATCGCCACCGAGGAACAACTGACATCTTTCATCATTGACAAAATAAAGTACATTTTCTAAGAAGCTAATTAAGGCCGCAATGTTTCCAGTAGGTGGGCGGTATAAAACTGAGTAGATATCACGATTTGTTTTATACAAAGTGCTTCATAGTCCGGCGTCACAATAGAATAATCGCTGAGCAGCTCAAATCCAGAAACACTAGTCTGCAATGACACACCGCCACCACGACCGTAACCCCGATTAAGGACAAAATGACTGTAACCCGGTAGAACAAAGAAAGCATCATCATCTCTGTACCACGTTTCGGTGAGCATGACCACATCAAAAATGATATCTAGTGACTCGAAAAGCAACGTGAGGTCTTCGCCTTTTAATCTGGCGGATTGCACATTTAGGTGAAATAAGCTCAATGATTTATTAGTCCGCTGTTTTAAATATCGGTTTAGGACTTCTATTGTCACCATTCCAAGATTTCCAGCCATATCGGGAGAAAAAATCAAACATTGAAGTTTTCATAAAAGTAGCTTTCAGCTAGCAGATCTTATCAAGATCTCTTTCATCGGAAATTGTAACGATGGGGGCATTGTCTGCCTTACGAGCAAGTATCTTGGCATTTCGCACCCAAACGTATCGCCATTGCATCTCACGCTTCCGTGACGTTGCCATTCCAAGTAGTCTTTTCAGGGTGGGGCATAAATGCTCGTTTACGTAAACAGGCGTGGTATCTGGAAGACCTAGGTCCCGGCATGTAATCCTTCTTTCTTTGCCTTATCGAGAACAGCGTCTCGTTTTTGCTGCCTTTGAAATTGGACTATGACGTTACTTTTCGTCATCTACCTAGTCGGAACGCGGTGGCAAGTTTCGATGTCGGTCAAGGTAATTTGCTCTCCAATTAGATTTCCGATCTGAAATATCAGATCTGTGATGCTTTCCGTCTCAGTCTTTGGAATTCCATTCACCTCAAGGTTGTGGCGCCTCGAATATTGTTCACACTGGATAAGTCTTTGTTCATTTTCTTTTAATGATTTCGCCACCTGATCGTATTTTTCACCGAGTTCCGTGTTTGCCTTCCGGAGGGCGGCGTTCTCGACTATAACAGACTCAATCTTTTCCTTGAATTCTTCAAAGTCCTTATTGATAAAGTTCATCCCATCGTTTATTCCCTTCAGCTCTGTATGAATGTCTCGAAGTTCATTGCGGAGATCCCTTTCTAAGGTTTCTCTCATTATCTTACATTCTTTTTTAAATTCTTCTTTCAGTTCAGTCATTAATTTTGTCATATCTTTCGCCATGACAAGACCCGAAGAAAGGTAAACACACGTAAACAATACCGTTAGAAGCAAGCAAGGCAGCAGCAGCAGCAGCAACAGTAATTACAAGTCAAAAGAGAAGTACAGTTACTAACCTGCAGAAAATTTACAAGTTGTTTAGATGATGCCGTTTGCCACCGCCGCTGCTGCCAAGTGAAAACGCCAAAGAAGAGATCCCGTGCTTTTGTAGGCTCTCGCTGGTGGTGTCGACGCTGGTGGACCAATCAGCTGGGCTGTCGTTGTCTGCGGTGGCGCTGTGGGTGATCAGGCCGCGGATGATAGGGCTGTGCGTGCAGGCTTGAGAATGTGACGATGCAGTGAAAACTGCTTCCGCACAGGCGATGCTCCCGTGATCTGCAGAAAATTTACAAGTTG
>JAZHYW010018834.1:0-135609 GCA_037355805.1 Ixodes ricinus | reverse complement strand
ATTGCTTATTTGGGAGATGCAAAATAAGAGAGATGCTAAATTGAGACTTTCTGAGCTGCAGCTTCTTCAATGCTTCTCACATTATTTATCAGCGTACTTAAACTCTCTTTGAGTCGCGTCTTATTTTTTATCTGTCAGATTGCAGACACACATTGTTGTCTTTCACACGCATAAGAATTACGCCCGAATCCGTTCCTTTAAGCACATTTCTGCTCCATCACAAGTAATGGCGGTTCTCTTTTTTTTTATTCAATTTATCTCGGAAGCTTAATTCACTTTCTATTCGAATTGCTGCCAAAAAGGCCTACCAGAGTTGACGCTCAGAAGCAAGGAGACAGCTACTCTATCCTTCTCACCTGGTCCCCCCTTTCTTCTCCCGAACGATTTCCCCTACGGCAGTTTCCCGCTGCTGTTGCTTCGGAGCCTGGAACGCAGTTCTGGAGAGCGATGCTGTCCCGCGCCCGCCAATTACCACAGCCATCAAGCGGACGCTACTGCTCTCTTTTGTTTGATTTGTTTCCTGCCTAGCCCACTTCTCCGTTCGGGACCCATCGGAAAGCAGCGGCTTTGGCTCTCTTGCCCTCCTAGTTCAGCCCCCAACCCTTGTTCGGAGGGAGCCCCTGTTTCACTTAGGCATCACCAAGTCTTTCCGCGTGTTGCTTTGCTTCGCTCCAGCGCCTCCTTTGTCTTCGAAGGGCCATAGTTATTTTTCCGTCGCTCTTGTGTGGGGGGTTATATGTTTCGTGTGTGGGCGTATGCGTTTGTTGCTCTTGTTGTTGGTTTGCTTGTCGTGTTTCGGAGTGACTCTTAACGTTTTCCGCGAGACAATCTAATTGCCTCGCTTCTGGGGCGGCGTCCAAAAGCTGACCTTCACGTTGTCTTCTCGGGGGTTTCTGCTTCCTTCTTCTTACAGCCATCTATCGTACTGTTCCGTGGTGAGGCCCTGTTGTTTATCATGGTGCGTGCGTGCAGTAAAACAAAAGCGTCTGTGCCGCAGTGGTTTCTATGGGAGGCGAAACGAGCCGACCACGTGGTTATCTTCGTGTTTCTCTGTGCGTGTGTGTAGAGGGTGACTGATGCAAAGGAGGCTTGGTGCTGGCGGCCGGGAATCGGTCTGAGTGGGTGCCCCTTTCAAAAATCAATTGGATGGAGTGCAAAGCACACAATTTCTGGCGGCGTCTATATGTCAGTGTCCTATTGATGTTCTTTGGGTATGCTTCTGAATGGCCCTTTTTTATTTTGAGCGTCTGAAGTGCGGAAGGCTTCTAGGCGGTTATCTTTCTATCTCAAAAGGAGACAAACTATTGTCCCGAAGCACTTGGTGCTAGCTTCCTTCACTTAATTCCTTTCAGAATGAATTTCAGTGTATTTACGGGAGTAAAAGATTTGCTTTATGACAGGCCCAACCCGATTTTGATCTTTGGAACCATGTTTATGGTAAAACATTCAACATCCTGGAACTGATACCATCAAAGCTTGAACGGCGGGTACTGTGATTCAATATAGATGATGGCGGTTTACGAACCCAGCGGCTGCTCCGCGTCCAGCACGCTCTCTTTGTCTTCTGACCTGCTCTAGATTTGCGTGCGACGAAGTGTTATCAAAGGCAGAAAGTTCGCGCTTGAGGAGGAAACTCTGCTGGGTTCCAAACCTGTCACCAAATAGAATTCAACTCAGTCTGGCTTGCGTTCAAAATAATCGTGCACAACATTAAGACTTTCTATAATGAGTGTATTATTCTTACGGAAACTAAGCTTCCAAGAGAAACATCAATGAATATAAGTTTGTGCATGGAAGCTCACGGCCTCTGTTGGCTGTTTTGTGCCGGTGGTCTTTGGATTCCATCGCGTTTTATCAAGCCGAGTTGTCTTATGGAAACATTTATTATACTATAATAAGTAATGCGAAGAACCTGAGGCAGTTGCGACACTTCCAGCTAATGAACTCTGGTGCACAACACGGAAGCAACGGACGAGTCCGCGGAGCGTCAGGCATGAGGAAACCGGCATGGTTTTCAGAAATACCGTAACGGATAAAGTATAGTACAAATGAGAACCGAGGCTGAACCTTATAAGAGGGAAAGAAATTCACAGTTTTAGTATCAACGCTGACTGAGGATGGTAAAGAACAACCACGAGGATTTTCCCATGTGAGCTGAAAAAGCTGAGGGCTATGACAGTCGACAACAGTGTCAGATAAATTAAGAAATTTCCTTTCAAACATGACCGGATGAATGTAGATTTCAGGAATTATGAACCGATTTGCAGGTCATTGAAACCAAAATGAAATCCGCGCTGAACGCAGCAATATCTGGGTGATTAAAATGGCGTTGTACGCCTTTTTTGTTGTTGTTATATTGCTTTTTGCTAACCGTATTTCTCTTTTAGAAAGTGTTATATTTTGTAGAATATTATGAACAGAAGCTGTGCGTATATTTTTCTGGTGTGTGCGCTTGTGTGCAACCTTAGTATTTTTGGTAAATATTGGTATTTTGATTTTGGTATTTTGGTAATAATATTTTTAGCGTGTTTTATTTTTTAATTTGTTTTTTTGAAAATTAGTCCTGCTGCCAATTTCCAGACAGGCCCCAGACCCCGTGAAGCTGCCTTTGGCAGCTTTTTGTATGGGGCACCGTTTGCTATAAGGCCAAAAATAAAGATTGAATTATCTTCGCTCCCCATCTGTATAAGCTTCACTATATAAAACAGTTTTAATGCGAAAGCATTAACTGTCCCATGGAGCGAAACGACGTCATCAGTTTTTGAAGCCGCGCCAAACGGCACCTTCGCCTGTTTCAATGGAGCGAAGCCTGTCGTCTGTAGCAGAAATCTCATGGATAGGATCCCATTGGCTGGCAGGCGTCATAGTTTCAAGGAACGAGGCTCCCCTTATCTCTCGTGCGGCGCAGTTCGACAGAACGCCACCAGAGAAGACCTTTTCATGGCGGCGCAGCGTACGCAGCGGCCCAGCCGCCGGTAGAAGGTGCGGGCAGTGCGGGCCTGGCCACAGAGTCCGCACGGGCGATCTCCGGACAGGTTGCACGGCCGAGCTTAGCGCGGCGCAGCCACTTTACGAGAGCGCGCGCTCGGCCGTCGGCCGCTACCTCGGCAATTGCGAAACGCGGCCGTCCACGACAGTAGGCCGCAGACGAACTAAGGGAGAAAAGAGCGACATTCATGCTTTCGAATTCACAACTCATAAATAATGCTTAAATGTCCTCGAAGGTTTTTTTTTTAATTTTCACAAATTTCTTTAAAAAAGCTGTGAAAGTTACACTTATGTGGTTTATACAAGGGGGATACATTGTCAGGGGGACATAATATAGGGAGCTAATCGTAAATGAAATGTGTTAATTAACTTTTTGATTAGTGAAAACAGACATATGGTTCAAATGAGACACTTGCTGTGCGCCATCGCAAACCACTAAATTAGTATTTTTAGAAAGACCTTGAGCGCCTGCGAAGCTCGGTAGTGGGCTAAAGTTTTCACTCGTGCAGCAGGAGCACAGACTGGTGTGATTACGCGTTCGCCCTATTTTTTCGTCTTTTGTTATTGCCCCAAACTTCTACCGGTTGCACAAGTGGTACATTTAGCTCACTACTACGCTTCCCACGCGCTCAAAGTATTTCTAAAAATTATCGCTTTAGTAGTTTTCGATGACGCTCATCAAGTTTCTGATTGGAAACATGTGTCTATTTTCACTAATTAAAAAGTTAAATAGCCGTTTTACCTAACTAACCGACCGATCGTTACGATTGGCATTCTATACTATGTCCCCTTGGCCGTATAACTTGCCTGCGGAAACTGTAGAAGTGCAGCTTTCAGGGCATTTTTAAAACAAATTTGTTCAATTATAAAAAGAAAGAACCCTGTTAGCGATTTTTACCTTTCGAAAACAGAGGATCTCGGTTTACTGTTGTAGCAACGCCTGCATATATAAGCGTTTCCCAAAGTTGGGCCATGGCCATGTCTATTAATTTAGTTGATCCGATTGGAACATGTTTGGTTTTTTAATGGCGGCAATGTTTTAGCCCAATTACTGCTGTATGTAGTTTTCTGTGGCTGACCCTCAAGCCTCAACTCAAGGCTGTTAGGTGGCGGAGGTTGACGTCAAGACAAATGTGCGGGGCGAAGTGTGTATTTGTCCCGGAAATGTGAGGAATCACACTGGTCTCAGCAACACGTTTATACCGACCCTACTGAAAAAAAAAAAAAACGTTTGGCGTCTATATATGAAAGTAAACGGGTTCATACGCGTAACAGTTTAGCTATACCGGTCACCAGTTTGTCAAAGGGGTCTCCCGTATGGCTCAAAGGGGTCCCCCGTATGAGCCATAACGGTCACCTATTTGGGCAATCAGGTCACTCCTTTGGCAAGCGGGTCACTCGTCTGATCAAATGGGCCACTCGTCTGAGCAAAGTTGTCGCACGTTTGCTCAAACAGGTGACCATATTGCACAGACGGGTGACCGGTGACAGGCAAACTGTACCGGTTTAATCAAACGGCTCTCCGGAGCCCGTTTGATATTGAACGTACCGATCGGTGGCATGGGCACGCCTATTTCAGCCGTGGCAGCCTGTTTCCGGAAAGCCGCGGGAGCGCCGGTTTATCGGTTTACAATGATCCGCATAATGCAAGTAATGTAATTTATATTTTGATTGCGCTGATGTTCGCTTATACTGCAACTGCAATAAGCGATTTTTTTATACGTAAACATGCGACGTTGGCGAGCCGATATTTTTGACAGAACTTTAAAAATTTGGCGTTCTTTGTTGCCTCAATTTAGTTATTTAGCTCGAATCTCTCTCGCCGAGGACGCGACCGCGTGAAAGAATATATTTCGAGACTCAATTTCATCTCAATTAAAGACTCAACGAAGGTAACGCGCGAACACGTGGCTGCAAGAACATCGAGCATTGCTGGAGCAGGCCCGCCATTGCAGCAGTCAAATGACGAGCTCGCGCTGGGTGCTTTTCTGGCTCGGGCGCAAGCCGAGCTTCTGGCCGGCGCTATTTCCAGCGTTCCAGCGTGCTGAAATGCGCGCGTTTCGCCTGCTTTCCGAGGCTGCAAACGCGGCGTGCAGTGGCAATTCAAAGAGAGGAGGAAACCGCGTGTAGAACGGTTGCTGCACCCTCTCCCCTAGCATTGACTGCATTGCCACAAAAAGCTAACCGCAATTTTTTTTTATAGAATGCATGAGCAGAGGGGTGGGGGGGGGAGGGGTGTCCCGGTGTCCTGCGCCTTGACCTCGCCGTCGCCCCCTCCCTTCTCTCTGGTCAGCTCTGTCACGTGACCAGAGAGAGGGGAGGGCACGCTACACGCTGATATGCTTAGCCAGATCCGGTAGCGCGCGTTGGCAGTCGCTTTTTTTTTTGTCTGCTTGTTGTCTGTTGCAACTTCGTTTGTCCTACCTGCTTCGATCTGCCGCCTTTCCCTGCGGTCTTATTAGGATGTCTCTCGACAACGTATGAGACGTGCACCAAAGCTATCAGTGTTCGAAAAGTCCTACGCGTATATCGGCAACAAGCGATTCTTCAAAGCAGTCAGGAATTCTTGCGGTTTGGTTGGGTTCGGCAAATGACAGCTTGTGCGCCGCATCCAGTTGAAACTTCAAAGAGCCTTCCTTCTCGTTTTAGTTTTTGTGTGGTTGTCCTGCTTTGACCGTGTCGATACTTATCTTGGATTACATCTTTCAAGTCCGCTGTTATTATGGTAAGTGCATTCCTACCTACTTGTTGGCAACGATTGACCGTTCTTCTACGGGTACACGTTGAGATTATCTATAGAATTATGCAGTGTCTGTTCTCGCGGCAGCCGGGAAAATAATTTTTCCGAAAGTCTGCAATTATAGTCTAGAATTACTTCGGTTCTTGTTTGCTTTGCAATCTTTTCAGTTGTTTGAAAGCTTAGAGTGCCTCTTCACATCTGACAGATCGCTTGCACGCTTGTACTTGTCTACGGAATAGGTTGTAATAAACTTTTATGAGAATTGAAAACAATGTTTATGTGTCTGTTTTCCTCCCATTTGCAAGCACCTGCGCGAGCACATTTTTTCTACGTGCTTCCTCCCTGTTATAAATAGGCTTATGAGTTTCGGGACGTCTTCAATAAGTTTAAGATAGCCAACGTTCTGGACGATACCCGTTTAGGGCTGGCAAATAATTTGCCTATCCGAATGGCGCGTTCAAATGTGTGGTCACGTGGCTGGTCGAACGGGCACCCGTATCGAATTAGCACCCGTATCAAACGGCCACCCGTATCAAACGGGTACCCGTATCCCATAATCACGTTTGATCCAAACAGATCGACAAGTTTGCCACCCGTTTAATTCAAACGGGTCGACTACTTTGCCACCCGTCTGAATTTCAAATGTTTTTTTTTTCAGTAAGGGAAGTATTTAGAGGAGCATGCAGAGGACTTTGATTGCAATATAGACACTTTCAGGTAACTTTGCATAGGCGCCGCCGTCTTGGCATCAGGGGAACCGTCCTCCATTCGAGTCCTCTACTTTCCTTCTGCTGCACTACGTATATCACTGCGTACTGTGCTTCGCCAGCTACCGCCGGAGTGTATACTATTGAATCGGACTGTGAATGGGTCGACGAAACAAGATCATGGCCTACTTCAGAGACATGTAAGTTCATCATATCTGTTACTTTTTAGCCGAAAATAAAGGTACTTGAAACCCATTACAACTTCTGCAAATGTCCAGTTGACAGAGCTATGTATATCGCAGTGTTATCCACTGCTGCATGTGCGTACTTTACTCGCGGCGGTCTTGTTTCTCGCTGCATTCGGGCACTTTATTCGCGCAGGCGATTTTGCGATCGATAAACTGGGCGATCAGCAGAGGGCTTGGCCGTCGCTGTGGCGGATGGCTTGCTGTTGTTCGTCGCACCGCTCCGTTGTAGTAGACTCCTAATAAACTTCGCTCGTCGCCCGGGAGTCGCTCGCATACGGTCTTTGGTGCTGTGCCTCGTCCCTCATCAGAAAAATACCGTCTTGGATGTTCGGTGCATTGGAATGAGTTACAGCAGACAACCTATGCGTTGGGTAGAAAGTCTTGAGCGAACGAGTGGTCGCTAACTTGCGACCGCGGCCCGACAGAAAGTGCTGCCAGTCTCGTCTTAAAGATGTTCTGCTCGGGTTATTCAGTATGAATCGGTGCATCGAAAACGGCACCAAGCACGGACAGTCCATGTGCTTCAGCGGGGCATGTTCAGTGCACACAGCGTGGTTCCACTCCTCACTGTTGCCTCCACTGCAGTTTTTGCAACCCCCTACAGAGCATGTATTGCCCATTGGACGCCGTTTTGGCGTCCCACTGTGGTGGCTCATCGTCACACAAATACCCGCAAGTGAGGTGACCGGAGTGCAGGCGCCAGCCAAAATGCAGGCCGGCAATGGCGGCATGGCGAGCGCGCCGATTGGTGGTGGCTCGGGTAACTGACGCGCTGAAAGCGTCTGTAGAACAACGGGCCTTGTGGTTCGGCAGTAATACCATACAGGATCTGTGTGATATCCTTGATTGTTGTATCATTGTTTACATGGCTCATCTGCAGGTAATTAAACACGAAGGAAATTTAAAGAGCTAAGTAGTCGATACGCCACAGACAGGCTGGTGTGTCCACTGTTCCTGGTCTGCTGGCGAAATCCGTAGCGCGACGGGTATTGACGAAGACAGTCCTGCCTCCAAGAGGTATTTCAACTGCATTCTTACACCATGCACTCACTTGCCACATGATACGAGCTGCACATCTTGGTATCAGTGCCAAACTTATTTTTGGTAAAGTTCGGACTACAGGATTGCACAGCGCCTTTAGGTCTTGTTTTTCTCTGACTACGAATACGCTGGAGGAGTCTATACGCATTTAAAGGGGCGATGCAACGACTCTTGTACTTTGCGCAAATATCCCTTAGAACGAATCGCTAACGTTAATGTCCCATCAGATACGTGTTCGTTTTTCCCCACACGCAATAGAGGTGGCTGAAAAAAATAAGAAAAACGTGCATCGTTCATCCCCTCAACTCGCAGTCCGAACAAGCGGCCACGTGATCTGGAGTCGATCATATGCCGCCATACGCCGGGCCATGCGCTGGGCCATACGCCATACGCTGCGGTTGGCCAAGCACAGGACACGCGCTGCGTTCCAGACATGGTTATAGTTCGACTATTTCCATCATTGCTTAGATTGGACACGGGCCTCAAGCCGAATGCTTGTTGAGCTATTGATCATCACGAGCCTAAATTGAGTGCAAACGCAGTGCTCGGGTCCAATCTATGAGACGCCTCCGAATATCGTCTCTGTGAGATACGCCGAACCCCCAGCTGCGTCATCAAGTTTTGCGAAGCAGTGATTGAAAGAAAATGCTCGCTTTTTTTCTTGAAATTACACAGCAACCCAGGAGTTTCTTAGTCGGTGGCGTTGCGTGCGAGCATACCTGGGTCCCACTGATGCCAGTAAACTCGTGTAAAAAAAAAAAAGAAACGTTTTAGAGGTGTCTTATTTTTGAGCACCGCCGAGACCGACATTTTGCTTAAATAATTTGCTTCTATATACTTGCCGGTACGTGATGAACCAATAGTTCTTCCATTAACGACGGGATTGTGTCTTGCTCATGGCAGGTCATTGCCCGCAACTTTTCTGCGTAACTCAAGGGCTGTTGCATTTGGACCCACAAACCTACACAGCCGGCATAACTCCTAAGTGCACTTGTCAACGGGCAGGCCGTTTCGTAAACTACACTTCGTTTCAGCTTTGGTCCAAGAGCGGCCGATGTTATAAGCCGAAGGGCCAATCAAACAGCGAAAGAGGCACAACATCATGGTGTGCTCTCTGCAGTCGATATGACCAGCCGGTATTTGCCGTCCCTCTGTGCGTGCTCCTGCGCCGGCTAGTCCTATCAAGCGCAGAGAGCACGCCATGACGTTGCGCTTTTTGCGCTGTTTGACTGGCCCTTAGACACGTAACATCGGCCGCGCTCGGACCTAATCTGAAACGAAATATACACAAAGTGCCGTGGATGCGAGTCACGGGCGCGGGACAGATTGGCGGAGACCGCGGGTCAGGTTCCAGTAGTTGTGGGGGCTGGCTGGGAAGTTCCCAGCGCTACAGAGGTTTACGCAGTCTTAAGTAGTAACGCGTTACTAGTAACGCGTTATTGTAACTTTGTTACTTTTTTGGTAACCTGTAACTGTAACGAGTTACTTTTTAAAAATGTTACTTCTAACTGTAACGAGTTACTTTTTTCTGAGGTAACGATGAAAGTAACGACGTAACTTTTGTCGTTACTTTTCAGCTTTTTATGAATAATATATCACTGAACGAGTACTATTTAGCTACATCTTGCACTTTCCGAATCGTCTGTTCCGATATTTCGAGTGTCAAATCGGCCTTGCACAAACTTGTGAATACATTCTTTGTCGCGAGTCACGACCCGAATATAGCCACGTGTAGATTTGATAAAAAAAAATCTAGTTATCTTTACGCACGCGCTCGTACTTTGTGACTGAACACTTACATCATAGCGTTTTGAAGCACTATCTATGTTGTGGGTTTTTTTTTCTGTGCAAATGCTTTTTAATCGGGTGAATCAACCGTGAAACAACAATGCACGTGGAGGGCACTGCGCATGTTTCGCATTTTGATTTGCGCCACTACTCTGGCGTGGAAACTTTCAAACACTAATTTCGAGAAGCAACTGCTGCTAAGTTACAATATGAAGTAAAAAGCGTACTTTTTTTCATTTTATGCAATAAAACTTTGTGAGGAGCGTTTTCTAGTTTTTCCTAATTTTTTGTGTTATAGAAAAGTAACTGAAAAGTAACGTCGTTGCGTCTGGAAAAGTAACGTCGTTACTTTTTAAAAGTAACTGTAACTGTAACGAGTTACTCTTCTGTTGCGGTAACTGTAACGGTCTCTTCGCTACTTTTTTCTGAAAGTAACTGTAACTGTAACGAATTACTTTTTGAAAGTAACTTACCCAAGACTGGGTTTGCGCACAGACGTAGACGCAGCATCGGGTGAACAGCCAGGAGCGGTCCCCGTAATCTTGGAATCTGGTGCGATCTTTCGCTGGGCTTGTGTTCGCGAGATCCATGTATGTTGTGTCTGGAAAGTTCTCTGTTCGTCTATTGGTTTTAACGTACCTGATGCTCGCACTCCGATGGACGCTTTTCCCTATGAGGCACGTCCTTGCGATTCAAGCTGGAACCATCGGAGTCCGTTTATTTTCTTCGACCGTAAACAAACCAGGGCTCGTGTCGCAATGTTCGGGCACTAGCCGTGGGACCTGTCCTTAGTAGCTGACTTCTTTGCATTCTGCCGGGGGTGGTTTTGCCCGTCCGATTAGTTGAGAATGTGTTCTATCTAACTATAGATACTCATTGTATGGGACAGGTTTCGGCGCACTGTCATAACTCCAGACCGTTCGGAAAATCGTCGAGTTTTAACGGGCCCGGGTGGCCCAATAGTTCTCTCCCGCGGTTCGCCGCGTTACTTTTGTCTAGCCTCCTGAGACCCCGCGTCCACCAGTGTGGACATTGGGTTTTGAATTGTTTAAAAAAAACGGCGCCGCACACAGGAAAGAACTCCTGTCCACCGTCATGTATGTATGTATGTATGTATTTATGCGGCGCTTGCTCTTTGCAACGAGCGTCTGCAAAACAGACACGCCCCCCCCCCCCCCAAAAAAAAGAAAAGAAAAAGAAAAAGAAATTGGAGTATTGTTGCTGCTGGAGTCGCCGCGCTGGCGCTCCTCGTAGCTAATGGGCTGAAACAGCTCGTCAGATCTCCCGAAACTCGTGCCGTTGAGAACTTCCTGAAGTCTCTCCTGAAGCTTGTCTGCCCGTCTTCTTTCCGCCTGGAACTGCCTCTTCAATTCCTTCACCGTAGACAATCCTCCCTTGTCCTGCATCTTGCGCTCCTCAATGTTGTCCTTTAGCTCTTGCTTCAGCTTCTTTGCTTTCTCCTCGAAATCGCATTTCTGGTTGTTTGACATCTCCAGATGAATGGTGAGATCCTTTACGGCATCGTCCAGCTGCGATTTGAGCTTGGTGCAGTCGTCCGAACCTTCCCTTGCTTTGCACTGTTCTAGATCATCTTTGGACTCCTCGACTGCTTTCTGTAGCATGTCCACGCTTTCTTGCGCCTCAGCCTTGAGCTGAAGCACCTCCTCCTTCAGAGAGGGCAGCAGACGCTTGTACAGTGTCAGCGCCGCTTCGTTCTCTATCACCTTCGCCGCACGCTCCTGCTCAACAAGAAGTGCTTCGTTCGACAAGTGTAGCTTCTCCTCAAACTCTTGCCACATTTTCTCCGGGGCCTGCCTGTGTTTCTCCTCTTCCTCCAGCAGGTATGCCCCCATCTCCTCTACCAACGCCTTCCTCTTCTCCGCCACTTTGTTTGCTTCGGAAGCAGCAATGGCGCTACTTCGGGAAGCATCTTCTAAACCATGAATGGTGTTGTGCGTTGAAGTTATCTTGCCTGCCATTTCCTCGTTCACCCTAAGCAGAGCCTCCCGCTCCTTGTCCGAGTAGTCGATCTGTTGCACGAGTCTCGTAGCAGCGTCTCCAGCGATGCCTTCTCGGCGAGGGTTACAGGTGGATCGCCCACCAAGCCTCGAGCCTCCGCTTCGCGCACGCCACAAATTTGGTTTCTTCTGTAAATCCAAGAGCTTGCTCAATGCGAGTACCGACGCCTGCTGCAGGTTCCAGTGCTGGACACTCGAGAAGCAAATGTTGTAAAGTTTCGTCCGCATCACCACATGCACTGCACAGCACGTCCGTTACGTTGGTGTCATATCTTCTTCTGTACAGACGGGTACGCAAGGCACCACCGCGGGCCTCGGCGAGGAGTCGACTTCCCAACGTATTTCCACACCAGTGGATAGGAGCGATGTCGGTCTTGTACGACGCGTAGAGGTGCATACTTGAATGTTCTTGCATGTCTGCCCTCCAGCGGTCTGCCTCGACAGTCTTTATCTGCCCTCTAACCTTGGCTACCCAGTCTTTCTTTGTAGCTGGCTCGTCGGTCATTGAGAAGGCACCATACTTTGTCCCAAGTCGAATGACTCGTCGCCTCCACGTTGTGTGTACGTTTTTTAGATGTATGTATACGAAAATTCTCCTCGCCCAGCAGTCTCCATTCATATGTCGAAGTCGGGCATAATATTCAAGTTTACTGCTGGCTTCACGTGCCTCGAAAGAGGACCATCCGAGATCTCCTTGAACAAGTTGATTGGCAACCCTGCTGTGGCATCCTAGTGCCTGGCGTCCAATCTCTCTTTGTCGTCTTTCAATGTATTCCCGGATCTCGCTGGGTGTACACGTGACACTATTGGCGAAAGTCAATCCTGGTACAGCGACCGCTTTCCAAAGTTCTCGAGTTATTAGATACCGGTCGCAGCTCCAAAGACTTTTTCGACGCAGCATGTTCCGCTTTCTTAGTGCCGATGCCTTGAGGTTTTCATGGTGTTCTGTTAGATAATACTTCGGAACAGGTCAGTGTAACACCAAGGTATCTGTATCGGGTACTAAGAGGAAGTGCTTTATCTTGGATGGTAAGGGATTCAAGAACCTCGTCCTGCCCGGAAAACAGCACCACGGCTGACTTACTGGCATTGAAATGCAGTCGAAGCTGAGCCGCTTCTGTTTCGCAGGTGGTCAACAGTACCTTCATGTCTGCCACATTGTCGGCCATCAGCACAAGATCGATCGGCAAAAGCAAGACCAGGGAGCCGCCATTTAACCATGTCCCCGTGCTGCATGTGTTGTAGAGTGAAACCGATTCCTGTTTTTTCCAGTGCCTTCTCTATGCCGGACGTATATAGCATATACAGAACGGGGGATAACGGGCAGCCCTGACGTAGTCCCCTGTGCACCGGAACATCCCCAGATGTGGTCCCGTTGAATGTTGCCATTACGTGGTTTCCATCATAGATACGCTGGATAAGTCTCACCCAGGGTTCCGGCATATCGAGTTGTTGTAGCCTCCTGATTAGCAACGTATGTGGTACACAGTCGTAAGCTTTGGCTATGTCCAAAAAGCAACATATGAGGTTTCGCTTTTCCGCCCGAGCGATCTCTATGCATTGAGTTAGAGTGAACAAGTTGTCCTCTAGCCGACGATCCCTACGAAAACCGTTTTGTAGTTCCGTAAGAACACCAGCATCTTCGGCCCAAGATGAGATTCGCCAATTGATAATTGTCGCAAACACCCTGTACGCCACAGCCGCGACAGTAAGTGGGCGGTAGTCACGCAGATGTTGTTTGTTGCCACCTTTCTTGAAAATGAACGTGACTCGACCTCGCCTCCAGTCACTTGGTATTGGCTCTCCTCCGCGAATTATTCGGGTAAACAGGTGTGCTAAATGCTCCCGTGAGTCTGGTCTCAAGTTCTTCAATACCTTTGCTGATATTCCGTCTAATCCCTGAGAAGTATTCCCGTTCAACCGCGTGAGTGCGCGATCGACTTGCACCCGTCCCACTATAGGGTTGTAACATTATCAGTAGATGTCGATAGTGTGGGGCTTTCGGCAATGAGACTCTGATTGTTCCTTTCTTCTGGCGAGCTTGCGACATACGTAGCACCAAAATGACTCGGCGCGCCGGGCGCGCCCAACTGGGTGCGCCCCCTCTCGGGGTTTTATTGAAGCTTATAAACGTAAATATTGCCACAATATCGTCCTAAATCATGAACACGCAAGGAACAGAATTCCAGCGTCTGAAACACTTCACCGACCCCTCGCAAGATTGCCTTGTGTCGTGTGGACGGACGGGGAGGTTCATCGGCGGAATCGCCTTCGCCGATAGCTTTCGGGATTTGTAACCCCAATTTAAAGGTAAAAGGGACAAGCAGGCTTATAACATGTACGGAAGCACGTCAGTATCAGCCTAATTCAACGTCTTGTACACTGGGTAAACGAGGTCCAGCTCCTCGAAGAGCTTGCGTCACACAACGCCAAACGAAGGAACGAAGTGTCTAGCGTTACGTCCGACGTAACTCAAGTTACGTCCGAATCTCCGCCTTCCCTAGGTTCACGGGGGAAAGAGAGGAGGGCGGGGAGGGGGGAGAGGTTAGGTATACACCAACTCATGTTTACAAACAAACCGGAGCGCCCGGAGCGCCCCTAGCGGACGCCATCGGCGCCGCGCATGCGCGATGGGGGTGTGGGCAAGAACCTCGCCGTCGCTCATAGACACACCATTGAAATGCGATGTTGTCGGCGTCAGTGTGAGTCCCCCTGCCCTTTTTCGCGTTCGAATTGTTGGTTCTACGTCTTCCTGGCGATGTCTGACCATCTTGAGCGGCGTCAGCGAAATTACCGAGGCTCGTTACACCGCAAAACTTCGCGTGAATAATGTGACATGTGGCGATTCGTTCCGCGTGGACGCCGCAAATTGTACGCTAAAGCCTGATTCGCATGATGAGATTTCGCTCGGAATTTTCAGTCGCGACACCGCTCGGGCTGCAAAAAGCGTGAACCGTAGCTGAGATGGTCGACGTCGATACTGAAAATCGCAAGCAGAATCGGACCAACTGAATTAGGCATAACAAGTCGGTGATGGTCACTGGTACCAATGATCAACATCTCCTTGTATCTACTGTATACATCAAGCCGGCTTACCAGCCTTTAAATTTAAGTCTTTTGAGGCCTGCACTTACTTCTTATCGCAAGTACCGGGCCAACATTTGGTGTATACGGACCGGCGTCGTCTAAAGGGGCGTCCAAACAGGATACTACAACACTCACGACTCCTGCAAATCGTTGCTGCGCTGCGCTTCCGGCCGTCGGAGGGAAACTTCCCTCCCGTCAAAGCTGCCGGGGGAAGCGTCCCCCGCTAAATCTCCCCTCGCTTCCTCCACGGCGGCCTTGCTCTGCTCATCACGTGGGTCCGGAGAGCCCCTCACACGCTCTCTTGGCTGTCGGTCAATCGCTCAAGGCCTCCACCGCTTTGGAAGTCCCGAAAATGGGAAAGGGAAGACTCGAGTGTGAGGGGGCAAGCCAGGCGAGCCCGCGTCGTGTCCAAGGTCGTGTCATCGTCCAGCAGTTCTGTGGATTGGATCCGATTCCCGCGGCTCTTGTTCCTAACGTACCTCGTATAGACAAACAAACTTGCTTGGTTTGAAATTTAATAAAATAAATGCTATATTCTTAAGTTCTCAGTGTTTCTACATACAACTAAAAGTCTCCCTTTAGCGCACTGCACTTTATTAATTTTTTCGAGCTACGAGCGTGGATTTTGACGAAAAAAAGCTGAGCCGAGGCGGCCGAAACGCGCGCTTCGACGAAGGAATCTCCCAAATCCACCCGAAGCCGGACCTCTTTGGCCTTCCTGCCGAGGTGACGGCGGTAGCAAGGTCGGCGACTTCGTGAGCCGCGGGAGACAGACAGGCATCAGGCATACCATTGGCAGGTGGCGTGTGACGTCAAGTCTGACGAGCACCGACGTCAACGACAAGTGGAGGAGGCGAGGAGGCAAGTCGTGAATTTGGCTTGGCCGGTGTCCAAACAGACATTCGACCGACGACTGCCGGACGGTTCAATTTTGACGACTTTTGCAGGAGTCGTGTGGTTTGTAGTAGCCTGTTTGGACAGGCCTTAAAGGGGTCCTGCAATGGCTTTTTTACTAATTTTTTATTTGCACCAAACCTGAGCGCACTGAACGTAGTAACTTAATGACACTTTTCTTTTCTCGAATTTCGATTTATTTTAGAAGTTATAGGCAAAATAAAATTACAAAAACAAGCAAAAAATAACCTCCTTCATGACGTCCTTGGTTGCTTGAGTGGCCGTGAACTAGACGAGGGGTGGTGAGCTGAGCGAGCGCTCACGGCTGCCGTACTCCGTGTCGACGGCGCGAGAGGGCGCCACTAAAGCGTGTTCTGGATAGGCTGTATGTAGCGGGCAGCTAGAGCGGCTTCATTGCATTTGCTGCGCGATTAAACACAAATTCGGCATGACACTTCATTGGCCACAAACGACAGCAAACACGGGGTAAAGATCAGTTCAGAATGGGAGCCACTTCGCGCTGCCATACCGCGAAACGGCCAAACCGCAAGACAAAGCTGCTCACCGAAGGCCTTGGGAACGCTCAGAGCCGGCCGGGTCCTTCGGTCCCTACGGCCGCAGCGCCGCCGCGTACATCCGGGACCTTTCCGTGTCGGCGCCTGATCCCACTACTCCTTTCTAGTATGCGCCGCCTTTTCCACCGATTGGTGGCGGGTATGTCGACGGATCATTTCTTGTTTCCGTACTTTATAAACTGCATTTGTTTCTTTTCTGATCTCAAATACTGAACAAAAACTACTTTTATAAATAATTGAAACGGTTCGCGCCCCTTATATTTTGTATTTCGACTAAAAAGAAGCTTTTAGCGACTCTGACCAGTAGTAAGCCCAGGACCTAAGACGTCACATTACGCGCGCTTTCGGTACCGCGGGTCGCCCCGTCGGTGGAGGAGGTTTCCGCGTCGTCCGGTTAAAATATGACGCACTGATATTTAGTGACTCTCTCCGTGCCCGCTGGCTTGCCCGAACCCCAAGAGACGTGGAAACCGCAAAAAAGGTAGACGCTTAATTATGATTGCAGGGCCCCTTTAAGAGAGCAGACGACAAGCAGAAACGTTTGAAAGAGCAGACGACAGCTCGAACAATCAGGCGGCCGTTTGAACTTGAAAACGCACTGAACGTAGTCCGCAGGTGGTCCGCACAACTTGACGGTTTTCTGGCGTTCATGTTGGAGCACAAGTATCCGTGAATTCAACCCAAAGTGCTTCCCGCCCAAGCTATCGTTGTCCGACGGCGTCTGCTTTTCCCTTTTCACGACACATATCCAGATTCTCGGACGAACCGAGCACGTGAAAACTGACCTTCAAACTTTTCTCGACACTTTTGGTACGGCCCCAGCCGCGGCGTTTAGACGAGAAGGCAGGTTTTTGTCTGGTTCCTTTCAAAACAACGCAGGAATACACGTCTGGCATGGGAACTTCTGCCCACAGCCCCAGATCGGAAGTGCGACCGACGCGCCACCACCGCGCCGTGACGTCACAGAGATGAGTTCGTGTATACGCGTTTCAGTGCTCCGTCCGGACGTAACGCTAGCCACAGCGAACCAGGAAACCGGTGCTGGGAAGCGAGCCGATGCGAGATCGCGGAGCGGAGTCCTCCGCCTGACGTCACGGTACACCTCACCCAATCAAGGCGACCGCAGCGACGCTTCTGTTCGCTCTCGGGGATAATACAGCATAACACTCCAGATGGATGGATGGATGTTAATGGCTATACCCTTTGTAACGTGTGGTAGCTTGCGCCACCTAGCCTAAGTCAAAAAAGACAAAAACGTGATTCCTCCCACCCTTTTAAGACCAATTTTTCTTCCCCTAATTATCACCAGGCAGTGTGGGATATCACCAGGATAACCTTCGGGGATCGGGCAAAAAAACTATAAATATCACCCCCCTGCCTCCTTCCCCCGGCGAGGGAGTCGCCAATTTTCCTCTGGTTAAACCTTGTCGGAGTTACCCCAGCACCGGACCCACTGGGAGACAGGGTTGAGACTTTGGGCCGAAGCCACGCGGGCAGGGAGTCCCAATTTTCCCCTGTCCCGCCTGTCCCCAGCTGTGCAAGTTAGTTGGCCATCATTTAATTTTCCCTAGATAATTTCCACCAGTCTTCTAATCGTCACTTTGTCACTGTAATCCTTTTCTCTTCCGTCCTTCCATCGTCGCCAGTAAAACCCAGGGCCCCGGCCAAATCCGTTACCCCTCAGGGAGAGCAGGGCGAAGCCCCGTGCACTTCAAAACCAAGTGCTCTAGTGTCTCGCTATCATTACGGCAGGCGGCACATAATGTGTCTGTCTCCTGAAATTTAGCCCTATACGTCCTCGTCCTCAAAACTCCCGTTCTTGCCTCGAACAGCAAAGCACTTCCCAGTGAATTGTCAAACAGTTTTTCCTTTCTTATGTCCTGCTTTCGTGACCTGTACACTGTTAAAGCTGATTTCTCTTGGATTCTCCCCTCCCACATTTTCCTCTCTGCCTCTTTCACACCCTTTTTCACTGAAGTAGTCTGTTCAGCCCCATCACCAGTGTGTAGGTATTTAAATGTAAGCTTTCGGGTTCGGTTTGTCCATTTTGTGTTTAAACTTTTCATGTATAAATACTTAAATACCTTCCGTGCCCACCGCGTATCATCCATTTCGGTCAACCTTTGTTCAAATTTCAACTTACTAATTGCCTCCCTGCTCTCAAAAGACGAACATCCCATGTCCTCCTGTACTCCCTCATTTGGTGTATTTCCATGTGCTCCTAGCGCCAATCTGCCTACGCTTCTTTGTCGAATTTGTAATCCTGATTGAACCTCAGATTTCATGCACAGTACTGCATTGCAAAAAGACAGTCCTGGTACCATCACTCCTTTTCATATACCTTTGACCACTTCATATCTGTCATAGTTCCATAGTGCCTTGAGCTTCATAATAGATGAAATTCTTTTCCCTTTTCTAATTATATTCTCCTCGTGTTCCTCTATATATTTTCTTCCCTCATTGAGCCAGACTCCCAGATGTTTGTATTTTCCTACATGGTCTATTACAATGTCTTGAATCCTCAGGGGTTCCCTCTTTTCATCGTTAAAAACCATTACTCCAGACATGTCAATACTAAAACTCATGCCCAAGGTGTCCCCTTCCTCTCCACATATTCCAGCTAGTTCCTGTAATGTATCCTGGTTATCTGCCATGAGTACTATGTCATCTGCATACATCAGTCCTGGTATTACCTGTACTACATTTCTCCCTCCTTCCATACAACTTCCATGACGTCATTTGTTGCCACTTCAGGACCAGTGTATAACCTACCCCTACTTTTGTGCCCGAAACGTCGTTTATATACCCTCCTTGTCCCGGTATTTTTTCGAGAAGCACGACCTATATATTACTTGCGATTTTAATCGATTACACTTTTAATGCACGGGCAGGATAGGACGCTAAACACACCAGTCGGAGGCGCGCTCCAGGCACCATAGTTGGGCGAGACCCACTGATCTCGTTTGTAGTAGGCTGGATCGCGGACCGCGGCCGCCACGGCCTCGGCAGCTGGGGCAGAGTGTCGCCACCGGCGGCCATTGATTGACACCAGCCAATGCATGGGGCTCTATGTGAAAAACGAAAAAAGTGCCGTTCCCCCGTTTCTAAGCTGTTGTCGGCACTGAAACTTTTCGGCTGCTTTTCGATAAGCCCGTAAAATAGCTCGTGTACAGACATTAAGACTACACAACCCTCGCAGTTCTAAAAAAGAAAATATATATATTTTGTGGTTGAGAGTGACTCCGCTGGGCGAAATATGTAGAGCAGCTCAATGAAGCGAGTTACCTACAGGGTGAAACAAGGAGACGGCAAGCTCTTTAAATTGACCGGAAAATTCGGTTTCTTAACCTATCGCGCTACGACTTTGTGCAGCGTTGCCCACAGATGGTGCATTTTTTTTGGTAAAAATTTGCAAAGAGCGAATTTACCTGAGGAAAAAGTAAAGAAAGAAAAAGGCTTAGCTCCTATGGAAACGCAGCGACGCCACCGGTCTGCAAACAACACGGCGCCGTTTCGCACGGGAGACAAGAGATGGCGCAAGCGGTCGCGACGCCAACTGCCGCCAACGAACGAGCAGACGACGCCGAGAGCCGGCGTGTTTAGCAGACAAGGAACTGCAGTTCCTTGTTGTTACCGCGCCTGTTTTTGTTTCTGCGACTGTCGCCACCTGCGGAACGCGAGCCGCTTTTGAGTCGAAAGGATCGTCTGCTAAACTGCCGGCTCTCGGTGCCGTATGCTCGTTCGTTGGCGCTGTTGCGCCATCTCTTGTCTCCCGTGCGAAACGGCGCCGTGTTGTTTGCCGACCGGTGGCGTCGCTGCGTTTCCATAGGAGCTAAGCCTTTTTTTTCTTTACTTTTTCCTCAGGTAAATTCGCTCTTTGCAAATTTTACAGAAAAAAAATGCACCATTTGTGGGCAACGCTGCACAAAGTCGTAGCGCGATAGGTTAAGAAACCGAATTTTCCGGTCGATTTGAAGAGCCTGCCGTCTCCTTGTTTCACCCTGTAGTTACCGCGGAGTCGGTGGCGGTCTCGTTGAGTTGGGTTTAGCAGACGACAAGATTGAGGGCTTTGCTACGCGGAATTCGCTCACACCCGGAAAGCCGCTGTCGAAATGGAACTTCTTTGTCATTCATCAACTTCTGGGCTTCCCCAACGTCGGTCTCATTGACGGCAAGTTCCTTTGTTTACTCCACTTCGAGAGCAAGCTTGCCAGCTCAGCCGTGGGTGTTCCGGTACGTTTGATTTTTTTAATCGGCGACTGAACATTTGACAAATACCGATTCGATCTCCAAACACCCGACATAAGGATCGCAGCCCACCATAAAATACTCGCCTCCGAACACGAGCGTACATGCTTCAATATTCTTACCTTTGTGTGTTTCTCCCATAGACTTGCGTGTATTGACTGGTGTCAAGCAATGGCCGCCGGTGGCGACACCGACGGGCTCCCGATCCGCCATCCCGCGAGACCCCTACGCGGTCCCTATACACCTTTTCAACAAGGTCGCTGCCATTTTGAATGTCGTGACTTCTGGTATGTGGTAAAACATAGTTTTGATCTCGCCACGCCGCTGGAAGGTGTTTACGCAAAATGCGTGATTGTAATTTGTCACACGTTCTTGTTTTGCCTCACCTGTATTTTCCCGCATATTCCAAGTTGAAATGTTTCATCATTTATTCGTGACTGAGAAGGCAAATCGCCAAGAGACGCAGCCGCTAAAAGTGAAAAGGTAGAGCGGCAGACAGCGGATGGGGAGAGGCTAAACACCTTCATCTTTCAAAAGTAGCGCAAGGTTCGTCGATGCACGAGGCATCGTGCAGCCTTCGGGAAGATCATGGCGTCTCAGCGCAGCACTGAGCTAGATTTCAGACGCCATGAATTTCCCAGAAGTGGCGCACGGCACGTGCCTCCAGTAGGGTGCCTAGATGTCTGTCTGTCTCAGGGTGAAGACATCCATTGTTACACCGAATGTGTCAGCGCGTGACGCTCTCGCGCACTCGGTGCGTGACCTGGGCGCTAAAATGGCGTCTATGCATTAGCCAAAGCTACGCGCTCGAGCTGAGTGACACCGGATTGCGCGCACATCAAAATGCATAAATAAACGATTGGGCGTAAAAATGGCTGAGATGTCACCACTCAAGCAAATGCGCGCGCCTGTATGAAGGCACTCTAGCCTCCAGCATTTCTACAACAATGAATGGCGTCACTTTTCCCGCGATAGATGGGCTTTAATAAAGCCCCCTTCATGTTTCAAAAGTAGGGCAAGGCTCGTCGATGCGCGAGGCACGTGCAACGTGCAGCCCTTGGGAAGATCGTGGCGGCACAGCGCAGCACTGAGACTAGATTTCAGACGCCATAAATTTCCCAGAAGAGGCGCGCAAGCACGTGCCTCGAGCATTTCTACAATAATGAATGGCGCCACTTTTCCCAGGATAGAGGGGCTTTAGGCTTTATGAGAGGCATGTAGCGGGCGCCCCGCTGCGGTGAGACGCCGGAACACACTTGCCCCCGAGCCAACGTTACTAATAGCGAGTTCGTTTCACACGCACTGGCACCGTTCGAGTTCTCTCCCAGAATGCATCGCACTCGCAGTGTTGCACGGAGAACTGGACTCAAACGCAGTGTTGCCAGATGGTCCCAACAAAAACCGCCAAACGACTGGGAGATATAGCCCAAATATAGCCAAAGCCGTTAAAAAATTATAGCCCAAAATAGCCAAGATTAAAAACATTGATTTTTAAGCCTTATATTCACAATTTCTCACACTCATACATACACGTCACAAACTGTTTGCAACCCTCAGATGCACCAACTTTTGTGTACATTATGTTACTTGTGAGTTTTCAACAAAAAAAAGCGTTTCGGAAGGATGAAAATCCGTACCAAACTGGCCCTTCCTTCGGTTTTCAGAAGTACAAAACACACGAAGACAGCTTTATTGTGAAGCCCGGGAGATATGATCATACAGAAAAGAACAAAATACAGAAGCAGAACAGTCAGAACACTGGGTGTTTCAAACCAGAACCCCAATATCTCAGGTCCTTACCAATATCCCACCCGTCTCTTTTTCTTTGTGAAGAATATTAGTGTCACCCATTCATGTTCACGTTATTTCTGATTGTATAGTACTTTCTTGGGGTGGGCAACGACTGGAAGGTAGTCATGTGTTTAGCGGTGAAACTATAGGGACTTCTCATTTTTACAAAATTGGGTGCCTAACTATTCTCACAATGGGCACCAAAGCAGCATTTGGAGGGTTCAGATTACGTCCGGGCAGAGCCATATGCGTCCGGGTTGAAGGCGCGCTACCGGGCCTGTGGTAATAGTGCAATCTGTTTGGTTTGCTCCACTGCGCTTTAGGGAGACCGCTTGAACTCTGCAAGCATTGCTTCACCGCACATTGTGAAAACCCCGAGGTTTGTAGAAGTTTGAAGCCTTTCTCCTTCATCTCTCTCCTCTCGACTAGCCAAAATGGAAGCAATTTTTTTCCAAACTGATTAAAAGTTCGAAAATTAACTAGCCGAACCTCAAAGTTCGGCCTCAAACCTGAGGTTCGACAAAAGTTCGCCGCACTCTCAGAAATAGCCCAGAATAACCACATAGCCAACCACGAAATTTTGACGCCAACTAGAAAAAAGTGTAGCCCAATTTGGCTATATATAGCCCAATCTGGCAATACTGCTCAAACGAACTCGCCAAATGCACCGAGTGCAGAGACAGATGCTGCCGTCATCTATGTTGTAGAAAAGGTACCGACCTCAAACCGAAACTAGCGCCTTTCTGTTCGGAGTGATGGCGGTGAATGCAAGTGTGCAGTCGCTACCAACGTTTATCTACAAACGTTGGTCGCTGCAACCTGCAGTTTATAGTTGCGATGACTTCAAGCAACTCGGCTGTTGTAGAGATAGTTACAGACGGCGTTAATTTCCGCAATCAGCTGTCTACAAAGCAGCTGGTTGCAATCTTTCAATTCTCATAACCGTTTACACTGAAGAAAATTGATGATGCTGTCCGAGCAGAAGCTTATTCCGTTTGAGCATGGTATTATGCGTGAACCACTGAAATGGTACGGATTAAAACAAGTCTGTTGGAATATCCAGCAAAACTTTTCGTGGGACTTTCGATTTCGATCGTCATTACAGGTGGATCAGATATTAGCCTTAGTGAGGGTGTCGAGAATGACAGCGTTCTCGAACAAAATACGACGGGGCAAGTTAGCCGACGTAGGTGAATGTTAAACATGATGATGTTGCCCAAGCCCCGGGTAAAGTCACTAGGTTTAGCTTTCTCTGATGCTTATTGGGCAGTCAGAGGTTTCTGCTGGGGGAGTTTTGTCGACAAATGTTAAATTTTTCACCCGCACACGGATGGTGATAAATATCTCGCGGGCCGCTGATGCGTTTGTTCTGAGCATTTCTTGACACACTGGTATATTTCAGCGTCTGAACTGCAACAAAGCAACTTAAAACCTGCAAATAATGCACGGGTTGTCAATTGCTTCCTTCATGAAATAGAAGACGCTCACAATTCAAGCTCGCGTTTGATTCCGTTTGGTTTCTATCAGAAAATCTACTTCTTTTCCCTTTCGGTTCCGCGACACATCGTAGCAGACGAATCCCCGTCGTCTGCTCCCGCTCCTCGCCGGCCTCGCCAGAGCGAGGCATGACGGGATTGCATTTTGGCGCACGCCCGATTTTCTCGGTGCAGCGAGTGCATGCACGCGTCGGGTGCCGCCGCTGAAACGAACTCGGAGAGTGCAACCACACGTGGAGTGCCTGCCGAAACGAACTCGCTTTACGCCGCGAGTGGGCACGCGTGGACACGAGTGCCGTGAAACGAACTCGCTA
The DNA here is from genome assembly GCA_037355805.1 of Ixodes ricinus. Classification (NCBI taxonomy): domain Eukaryota; kingdom Metazoa; phylum Arthropoda; class Arachnida; order Ixodida; family Ixodidae; genus Ixodes; species Ixodes ricinus. The sequence continues at coordinate 111,674 of JAZHYW010018834.1, read as the reverse complement.
TAAACCACTCAGTTGGGAAACTGCCATAGAGACTGCTCTGAAAAAGTGGCTCCAATCTGTCCTCGCGAACCGAGCTAATGGCGAACACAACGCCGCCACTTCTTCCGCAGCGGCCACTCGAGGAACCGCACATTACTTCTATTTTGGCTTTCATCGGCCATTTTGGCGCCGAAACAGATAGTGGAAGAGGTAAACAGGGGTGCCACCCCCGTCTCCCCAGCGGACGCGCCGCGCCTTGCTACCGTAATGTACCTAGGTCGGAACGCGCAAGCTGAAAGCACTGCTGAGGCATGGTTGTATAAAAACAATATTAATTGTGCCGCAAAACCTTGCAAACTAAATATTTTAAAAACGTCATGCGCACTTCATTTTGTACTAAACTTCAATAAATTTCATACAAGAGTCTTTTCAGTTTGTTTTTATGCAAAAACATTCTTTCTAAAAGCTCAAGGTGACCCAACGAGGTGACCACAGTACAGACAAATGATAAAGAGTGGCGCTGTTGTCGCATTTAGCTCTGTCTCGGTGGACGCCAGCAGCCCAGGTTTCGACGGTGAATTTCCCAACTGAGTGTTTTAGTAACGTTGCCCCGAGCGACGGAATGTCCGTTCGTGCTCCTCGGTCTTCCGCTTTTTCTTGTCGAGTATGAAAACAATGTTTCAGGTCCTCGCCGCTGCAAAAGTTGTGCACTGACTACAGGCTCCCCGAGAAATACTGTGCTACCACATCCTCGCGCTCCAAATCTGCGACCGGTCTCTCTATGGCTCCGTCGTCGAACTGCCGGTCTTTGCAAGTATAGACGAGGGTATGGTGGTATCCACTGGGCGCCATACTTGAGCGCAGCGCTCACAGCCCATGCCCAAAACGATACCCTAGTTAACTTCCGAGACTTAAAATGTTGGTGGTTTGAAGTGGACGTTCCGGGAGCGTTATGGCATTTCGTTAGCTCGCGCTCTGCAACAGCTGACAAAACTATGGCCGCCAATTAATGCCACCTATCTCTTGGAACGTGCTTGCCTGCTTTCTAGGTGCACGCGACCGGCGCAGAAACTATGCCGGAACCGCTACCATTGCGGTCAGGCGCTTAAAGGAATGCTGAACCAAACATTTCACCTCCTATAATCAGTGGCGCACCATCTTTCCACGAGCTGGCAGCCGCCGGTGTGCGAGCACACGCAACGAAATTTACGTCATCATATCCCGTGAATGGATAAATGGGGGATACGATGACATCAATTTCGTTGCGTGTGCTCGCGCACACCGGCGGCTGCCGGCTCGTGGAAAGATGGTGCGCCAAATGTTTGGTTCAGCATCCCTTTAACAGGTGTCTAAGTGCGCCATATAAGCAAACTTGAAAATTTTTGCTAACATGCACGTAGAAAAAGTTATATTCTATTACTTAAAAAAAATCAATATTGCAACAAATATATATATGACTGTCATAGGGAAAAGGATTTTCAAGCACCACTAGAAATTCCAGGGCTTTCGAGGTCTGGAAACTGCAGTTTTCAAATTCAAGGGTCCTCAAGGACCCGTGTGAACCTTGGGTGAGCAGACACCAAGAGATATTTGTACCATTTTCCTTTCCTCCTACTTCTCTGAACATTAGGGTCTACCAATAAAATATTTTTATATTTTGCTTTGTGCCCATTTTGGCACAATTCTTAGGAAAATTTACATTTTGGCACATGTAGCAGATTGTCGTTCATGGCACAAATGGTGCATTTCCAACACAGACAATTCATAAAACAGTGTCTTCCCCATTTCCCCGTCATAAATCCCCAATGTCTCAACACAATAAAGAAAAAAAAAGGGCAGAATTGGCGAGAAAACGATCTCCAAACTTCCAGCTTGAAATCAAGTGACGAATATTTATTTTTCAGAGCCTCTTGTCACAAACTATATATATATATAACGTTTCCTCACCACACAAAAACCACTAACCCCCAGGTGCACTCATCGCTGAGCACGCAGCTGACCCACATCAAACGTGCACAGGGCTTCCGAGGCTTGATACACTCAAAAAAGTACTTATATACAAACATTTATTTTTCACCCCACCCAAATTGGTTTTTCCTCCTACTCCTCCACATATGCACCGCCTTTAAACATTTTTTTAATGTTTCCACTCGAGCCCACTCGTCCTACAATATGTATAGTACATATACATTATATATATATACCGACTTCACAAAAGACGACTCGTCAATTAGCTAGAAAACAACCATACGGTGGGGACAAGAAGATTCTGTAGAAAGTGGTACTGCAGCCACCCCAAAATTGCTGCTGAGAGAGAGAGAGAGTGAGCAGAAAAAAAAACAAGAACAAAAAAGATGACAGACAGGCACATTTGGTACAAATGCGCTGGAAAGAAGGAAATGAGAAACCAGGTAATACACTGAATTTTAAGATGCAAAAAAAAAAAGGAAAAGCAAGTAGTCTCCAGCTCTGGTTCAGACAGAGTCCTTGGCCCCTTCCCCAATCAACTTCCCCGTGTTGCTCGATTTAAGGAAAGACTCAGCTCGTGAGCAGCTTGATCATCAAGGGCATGCGCACGACTCCGTGCAGCACATGTAGAAGGGAGATGCAGATCTCTGGGGAACATAAGAAGGGGTTGCGTGCACTTTTCGGACAGCATGAATAGGCATGAACACGGGCACACAAGACTCGACCACAGGTACACAGCCATCCCAGGCTGCCACTTTCGAGGCAGAAGAACTGCTTCCAGCAGAGCTTCCCGCTCCGGACGTTTTAAACCCAAACCAAATGAGAGCAAAATTTGATAAATGATAAAATGCAAAAAAACAAAAAAAAACTTCCTAAAAAAAAAGTTCTTTGGATGGCAGAAGGCTCCCCCCTCCCCCCCCAAAAAAAAAAGAAGTAAAAAGAATAAAGCAAATCAAACGAGAAAAAAGAACACAGAAGTCCATGAGGCAGCAAAATACCTTTCGCTTTAAAACTAAAGGAATAAAAGAGAAGACACCGAAGAGAGTCAGCACTTTAAATACAGTCACGCACACACACACGGAGCTGAACTGCACACCACAACCCCCATCCCCAATCCTGCGATTCTCCCTCTCGGCACGAGCCTTATACACTCCAATCACCAGGAATGTGGCGAGGCCCGCACGCCTCACCGGTGCACGATTGCAGACGTCACCGACCACCCTCAACCCCCCTCTCTTCCTACGAAGGTGAGAGGGCTACACACACATGCACACAACCTGGGAGCCAAGTGCCGAAGCGTTTCCGAACAAACTGCAATTTGACGGCTTTTGCCACTAGCTTTAAGGAAAAGGAAAAAAACAAACAATAATAATGAGCAAATCTAGTTATAAAAAGAAGAGCAATGCTTTGTTTCAAAAAAAGTCACAGGGGGACCATGAGGAGAGTTTCTGAAAGTGGGTCACCCAATGATAGGTAAACCATAAAAAAAAACATTGCTCTCTTAAAAAAGAAAAAAGAACACGAGGTAAGTGATTGCCCAGGTTCCAAAGACCACTGCCGACGCTCAGTTCCGAGTGGCTTGACAAACAGGGAGGGGAGGGAGGGGGGGGGGGAACAAACAAGTGTGGGAGAGCAGGGAAGGAGGGGACAGGTCCCCTCACTCAGTTCCCCCAGAAGGGGTATGCCTGGCGTAGCTGGTGGTGCTGCTTGGCCATGGAGGGAGGGGACGCCCGGGGGGGCACAAAGGCCGGGTATGAGGAAGAGGACGAAGGGTTAGACGACGATGGCGGAGGAGGCTGCTGTTGGGGCGGCGCTGGTGCTGTCACGGCCAGGAATCCGGGCTTCTCAAAAGACTGCGAAAGGGGGCAGAGGGAGGGGGAGGGGGTGGCCCATCACCACACCGCCCGGGCTTCGCACCTCTCACCTTGCTACCCGACTTCGTTCAAAAGACGCTCGCCATGAAATCTATGAAGCGTGCCTAAGGCTTACCGCTTCCTTCGAGGCGGAGTTTAACCAGATGGAATGCAATCCGTCCCCCGGATCTTTCTATTGTTTGTGCGGTGCAAAGCATTCAAAAGACTGCTACGCTAGAAAGAACTCTGGAGAAGATCTATATTTCTGGTTGTCAGCCTCTGTTATGCTGAGGTTCGTTACGATCGACAATCATAACACGCCACAGCATCATCTTTCATCTACGGTTGCTCAAGGTACGAGCGAGCGGCGGTCCGACCCTGCTCATCATAAAACGCACATCCAAAGAAAACGGGCTGGCTCGAGCAACGTCTCATCCAGATTTCCAACTCGCACTGAAGAAATCGGAAGGACAAAGCCTTCAAACGAAACCGAGCACATCTGCAACCTACCTTGAGCCATGCAGTCACCTATTATGTTGCATTCCAGCCCTCAAAATGACACATGCACTGTTGCACATTCTACAAGTACAACAAAGAGCTCCAACAAGCCTGCTCTGTCACAAAGACTGGCATCGTCAAGGCGCAAAGCTTGTTGCAGCATAAAACCACACTCTAAAGATAATTCCAAAGTAAAAAGGGCTTTCACTTCACAAGTGCAGAAAGGAGGAAAAAAAAAAAAGTGAGCACAAAGAGAGGTTGAGGAAACCTTTCAGAAACAGACAGTAGAGAGCACATCCTGAGTTCAGCAGAGAGAGAGCGAGAGAGAAAGAGAGCAAGCGAGAGAAGGGGGATGCAGGGCAGACGAGAGAGGATCAAGAGCAGAGAGAGAGAGCATGTGGAGGAACACAGAGGAGAAACCGTGGGGTCAGTACCTTTGCTAAATGGGGGTGGGTTCTAGCGTGCCCTGACCTGGATGCGTCAGCCGAACCCACTGCAAGAAAGACACAGGGCTTTTCTGTCGGCTCCGCCTGCCCCTCCCCTCCCCCTCCCACCCTTCCCTTTCCCAGTCCCCTTCCCTCCCCCCACCAAGGCAGGCACTGGCTAGCCTTCCTCTGCATCCCTCCCCTCTCCCTCCTTTTCCCTCCCCACATCTCTCTCTCTCTTTCTCTTGCCCCCTCCCAATCCTGCCACCAGAAAGTCTCCTCTCCACAAGCGGCAAGGGGGCGGGAAATGCTCTCGCACACTTCACTCACACGAGGAACCGACACAACAGACCACTGGGGTGCACTGGGGAGTCCCTACTCACACGATCCGGGATCCCCTTGGCCTGTCCCTGGGAGCCCGCTCCCGTAGGCACCTTTGGCGTAGTCCGGGGTCTGCGTCAGGCCCTCATACCCTCCTGCATAGGGCACAAGCAACCCATCCCACCAGATCCCAGTCTGCTCGCTCAAACTACCGCCCGAGGACGATTCTCACTCGGTCAGTAGGCACAAACTGTAGGATAGCAGAAGGATGCAAGAGTAATGCGTCTGAAGACAATGACTCTCACTTAAATCGCAAAGCATGAGCAATGACTTAGCCGCATTTTTAGATAGTCTTTCGATTCTGGCCATTCCAAGGCCTAAACGAACGCGATAATTGTCGGCATGGCAACGTCTTTGGAAAGTGGATTGCCTTGACTAAATTGGCCAGTTATTGATAGCGCACAAAAGCAGACAGCGTCCCAATAGACCTTTTCCTAAATTTCCCAAGCACTCAATCGTAAGACTATCTAAACAATATGGCGAATGTTATAGCTCATGCTTTGCGATTTAAGTGAGGTAAGGCAAAGTGAAAGCCTCCTGCACCATTCGTTGTTGACTAACGCACCTGATATTGCAGCTACAACGATATGTTAGTTCCAAAGCGAGCGGCGCTCACTCAACGGGGCACCGCCATGTTTCCCCGCATCCCTACCGAGCTGCAGTCACGTGATTTCAAAATCCCTCTCCAGGTACAACAGCTAACTTTAGCCGCGGTTAGCGCTTTGGGCAAACGGGCCTAGGTGGCTACAGTAGCACACTACTGCCCACAACAAAAACATGCTTTGGAACATAGCTCGGTTTAACCCTATTTGGGAGAAAAACAAGGAAAAAATTGTAGAGCCCTTCCACTTCATGTGAAGATGGGAGACCAGCGAAGGTGTAATCTTTACGATGTCTAAGACGACCTCAAAGACGACTTCTAGGTCGACTTCGAGGACGATGCCCAGGGACGGCCTTGAGGAGAACGTTTAGGACGACCTCAAGGACGACTTCTACAAACGACGCCTGGATGACTTCAAGGATGACTTCTAGGACGACCTTGAGGACGATGCCTAGAGATGATAAGGGATCAGGACCTCACTATTTAATAATGCCAAGGAAGGCTGACTCACACTGGTTGCCCCCTTTTTTATTTTTATTTATTCATACTTTCCACGACCAATGGGGAGTTTTCTGCCAACATCCGCAGACACATTTTTTTCCAGATCCTAGCGCATAACAGCTTCGCTGTAAAAGTTAATCGGAATATGAGGTTTCTTGCTTTCCTTAGAAGCTGTACGCAACACCAGCATGCCTACAGATGCGAATGATCAAAAAGAAAACACTTTACAAAGGGACAAATCCCAGGCCAGGAAAGAGGGCCTGGAACAGAACTCACCAGAGGCGAATGTGTGTGAGGCGTACGCATTGGCTTTCTGAAACTGCGCACTTGTCGTGGGGCCATGGGCATTGGTCGCTGGAGGTACCTGCACAGTGAATCACAATCAACGAGCTTCATTCGAAAGCATGTTCACTCTCACTATTTCCCTATGAGAGGATTCAATCTCCACTAAACAACATACAGGCACAAAGAAATTTACAACTGGTAACTAAGAAAAACTAAACAACAAAAATATTGAGTTGATACATTCTTAGTCGCACCGTTTTCCCAGCTATTACAGTCACAGACGTTGATCCCATTGAACTCTTACAGGGGTATACATTTTTTTGTTTGTTGCTTCCGTCTACCACAAAGTGTTTCCAACTTGCCAATTTATGGGCTGCACATGCGACATACGAGGAGGCAAAAGCGTCAACTGTCGGCAAGCTTGGTTCGGCCTCTCCGCGCGGCAGCACACGCGCACACGAGAGCGACCAATGTGCCTGGGAGGCTATTGCAGAGGGGGCACTCACGGGAAACATGGGGGCGGCCCGTAGTGGTGGATGGAGCCGGGCATCCCGGTGAAGTAGTAGCCGTAGGGGGAGGCAGGGCGTTGAGGAAGGGCTGGCCCGCCGCCTGCTGCTGGGAGCCCCCTGGGGCGGCCCCCGCCCCGGCTGCCCCCCCCGCGTGCTGCTGCCCCTGGCTGGCCCCGGGACCCCCGCCGCTCCTCCGGGCGAGCTCTCGCTGCTCTCCCCCCGCCCAAACTTGGCCTCTGCACACAACACGCCAAACGCTCACGCACGGCCCCCAGGCGAAGTAGCCGCGCAACGACACCCCACTGCTACCGTTTGTCCAAACCACACGCTCCGATTACAAATGTTTCTGCCCAACTTTCTTACAATTCTATCATTAAACAGTAAGTCAAAAAGTATGTTCTACAAGCAGTAATTAGTGCAAGAAAAGCATTCTTATGATTTGACCTTCATTCTAGAGAAAGTTATTATAAGGTGAAATATTTTTACGGATAACATCTTCTAGAAATATTAGTATCATTGAAATTCAAGGGTTTAATATGACATTAAAGGGATACTGACACTCACCAAAAAGATTTTTGCTTATTTGCTCAAAACCGAAACACGAGCACGGAAGCTCACGGCCGGAAATCACGTGGATACACCCGACAGTTTTTTTTTCCCTCTTCTTCTCTGGGGTGTGAAGCAGACGGCAACGACGACAAACTTGCGTGCACCGTTTGTTGTGCGATCGTTTCTCACTTATTTCACAATGCACTCTATGTTTGTTCTGTGCTTGAAGATCGATTAGCCGGGACCACGAACGACAGTTCCAAAGTAGTGGCCTCACATGTCGCAACGTTGGTCCACCTAGTGTCGCAATCACATTGTCCAGGCCGTGGCACGTCGCCATATTGAGAATGGCGTGCTTCTGTACTCCCGGGATTTGTGGAAACTTTTTCTTTTCGATCAACGTATTTGCAGTTTTTGGAGGCCACAAACATGGGGTTGATAATATTTTCTATTTTTAATATTGAACATGCGCCTTGATGCTCCACAAGACCATGGTAAGGAGAAGGAGTGCGACTGAAACCGACCAATTATCGATTGGCTGTTTTTGGGCGGAAAGAAAACGGATTTCGAGCAGCAAATTTAGTTCTAAGAAGTCGGACCCGTATAGGTCATGTTCAAACAAAAACTTTGCAAGCATAAATACCCTGTCAGTGTCCCTTACACCCTGAATATTGTGTTCAGATCGAAGTTTTAGATCAAAAGATACCACATGCAAAACTTTGTGGCAAAAAAAAAAAAAAAAAAGAATTATAAGAACAAGAAAAGCTTTTCAAAACATGCTTGCTAACAGCTTGGATATGGGCCTTGAATAAATGTAACTATATAAATGTGCACTTTCTGAGTACAGTACTTAAAAAAAAGATGTTCGAGACTCGCAGATCAAGAACCAGAAGGGACAGCGACACAGTTGCTGGCTGTTTAAACCTCTCCCACAGCAAAAAGCTGGCATTCGTCCTTGATTAACAGTACTGAAATTTCACACTAGCAGAAGGACGACGGAGCACCCCCACTTTCCTCGCAGTCTGCAACCCTCCAAACGTGGCAAAAAGAGGAAGACTCACCAGCGTAGGCCATGTTGTTCAACGTCAGGTCCCTGCCGGTGAGGCTTGTGGTAGGTACTTGGAACTGCATGTCGTAGTAGCTCTGCCAAGGGAGCGGGAAAAGAAGAGACAACGGGGGAAAGGGGGGACCAGGTATTTCAAATGGGGAGCCCACAAAGCCCCCAAGGGGCGTACGGACAGAGCTTTGCAACAGTGCCAAACTTGCCAGATCTACGGCTAGATTGCAATGGGCACACCACTAAGCTATACTCCGCCCGTAGATGACTTCACGAGCCATCGAAGTCGATACAATGCCGTGCTAGCATCACGGGACCCCCAAGCTGGGCGCGGTGAGCTGCAGGGTACGTGGTCACACGATACGCTCGCGGCACTGGACGGGCAGTGATGGCTCGTGGCGTCCACTGCAGCCCGTCGCAAGGTGAAAGCACCCAATAGTGTGCACTACCAGCACGCTAAATGCATCAAATTTTTTACACAAATCACCCACAAATAAAAACTGACAACCGCAGCCAAAAAAATAAATTATTTTTTTTCATGTTAGTTGTTAAAATGGTTTATCAGGACATCACAAAAAAATTGTTAACTTTAGAGTTGCATAGTTTAAAAAAATTAAATAGAAATATGAAGCCCAAGTCAAAGTGCCCGCCTGTGCCCTGTTACGTAACAATGTACCGCAAGGTGTTGGGGCGGTCAGAAGGAGGCATCGCCGGAAGTCACGTGAGTTGTATCACTCCTCGTGCTTATCGCGACCGCGTGTAATATTTTTTTAATATTTTTGTTATTCTTTGCATTTCAGCGAGCAATCTAAGCAGACAAGGTGTCTTATTTGATTTTCATCGCCCAATGTTGCTGTAAAGGTAGAAGAAGAGGAGTAAGTCAACCTAGTAAACAAGTTCTACTCATGTTCTAGACAGAACACATATTTTATGCTCGACGTTTACTTGTACTTGGTACACTCACCAGTTTGTATTCTCCAGACGGCAGGCATCTTCAGCCTGGAGTATACGACGATTCGACAACCTCGGTGTCTGAACCTTCAGCAATGCGATCGGGCGTGTCGTATGCTGGCAATCTTAAGTTCTGTAAACGTTCTAATATTTTTTTCAAAACTTGATAGTGTGCATGGCTCTGTGTCATCGGAGTTTGATGGCATGCACTCGTACACTGGCTTGTATTCGCAACGCTTTCATCATTGACCTCCATCACATCGATCCACTGACTCTTCGCCTTTAACTTTTGCAGCACGCAAACTAACCAACGGTGCATTGATAAAAAGCTAGTGGAACTAAAACAGTTTTCTACAATCGCTTGTGGAAAAGACAAGAATAAAAAAAAGAAGTCTTAGGCATGGTTTTGGAGAGCAAGCACAAAGAGTGATGAAACTCGCGTGACTTCCGGCGAACCCACTTTTAGTGACATAGGTCGCTGCCTCCCTTCTGACCGCCCCGACACCTTGCGGTACATTGTTACGTCACGGGGCACTGGCGGACAATTTGAATTTTTTGGTGTGTCAGAGGCCCTTTAATGTGGGCTATTAAATAAAAAGATAAAAATCAATATTACTTTCTCATTTGGTAGCCTCGCTTGCAAAGACGAATGCGATAGGTTTGGAGGACATCAAATGAATCTAGATGGTAGTTTCAGTGGCAGTTCATAGCTACAGTTTATGGCTACATTAGCACACCTGCCAACCCAGCAATGTAAAAATTAAAAAGACTAAAAAAAAAATAAAAAAAACACCAGAAAGGCGGGGGTTTTACACGTTTATTAATGCGAAAGCATTAACTGTCTCATGGAGCGAAAGAGCCAAACGGCTCTTTTACACCGCTTCTATCCCATTGGCTAGCGTGCGTCCATAGCCAACGGCACCTTTTACATCACAGCGATTCCATTGGCTAGCCCGTGACGAACAGGCACCCATTTGCCGAACACGCAGTGCCTTGGGGTAGCCGATCGTTTGTTTCAACGACCGGCCACCTTATGGCGCTGCGTGTCCGTCAGCGCCAATAGCGAAAGTCCAAAGCCTGTCTTCAATCTCCCTTTCCTTATCAAAAATTAGAAACCAACATGCTCAACCATCTACAGCAAGATTGATGTACATGCTTTCGCATTCACAATTCATAAGAAGTGCTTAGGTGTACCTCAATCTGTTTGTTAAGCGATCTCGCTGTAGAATCAAACTCTTCAAATTATGATAGTTTCGAGCGGCATCCGCATGACTAAAAAAGGTCTCTGATAGTCCTGTAATGCATGGGGCTCAACTTCTTTACTTTCGAAGAGACCTCGCCGTTGCAGATTTCACAAGCTTCAGGAACTCGTCGGAATATGTTTGTTCAAAACAATGTCTGCTTGGTGCCCCTTTACCATGAGGAGGTCTCCAAGAGTCTTGTTGGAGAGGGATGACCTGAATTCGGTCCTCATCTTTTTCACCATGCTGAGGATCCGCTCACATTCAGCACTGCTATGTGGTACGGCGAGTACTTGCGGCATCAGTTTTGCCACTTTGCCAAACTTTAGTCTACCATCAATGCTAGTCATTCTCCCCACTTCTGACCACTGAACGTCAGTTCCGTCTTCATTTCAGATGTCATTGGAAAGATCAAGTGGCTGCAGTGCCACATATCAAGTGGGTGCAGCTCCGCAAATTCCACTTCCAGGGCACCCAAAGCCTCTACTCTTGACTCATTCTTCTCCAGGGGCCGAAGTTGTGGGAAGGACTTAATGATGTCAAGACTCCTAAAAGACACGCTGCTCACAAACTTTAAATTGGCAACCTCTGCCTTTTTCAGGGTTTCATTCTCAAGAATTTGTGTCGGATGTAGTCACATGCCAAAACAAAGTACAGACAAACTGCAGAAAGAAACTGCTGCTTCTCGCTGGTAGGCAGCCCTTCCAGAACAGACAATGTGCAGCTCCTAAGGACCAGATCTTCGTTGGCTTTTTGGTAACATCTTGGTAGGGAACTTCCTGTGGTGAATTGCAGGCCTTCATGGCAGAGGGCTGGACAAACCTGGTCATAAGGTCCCTCAGAAGCCGCACCAACAGGGACTGCAGCAGATGAACTTGGGGTGCCTGTGATTGAAGTTGGCAGTTGGCTTTTTCATAAACATGTATCACACTCTTCAAGAACAGGCCATATGAAAAGTGGATGTCTGTCGTGAAGTAGAACAGCCGCTCCTCACGGGTCAAGCTGACATGTCCAGTACTCTCAGACGAAAGCGTAATTTTCTTCGTCGGTGTAGCATCCATCTTGCCTTTTTGCCTCCTTGCATTTTTAACTATCTTGCTGGACTTTGTCCCGCCTGTTTTCTCCCAAAGCTAGAGCTTTCTTAAGGGTCTGGTACGACTCTAGAAAGGATGGACACAGCTTGTTCTTTGGTTTTGTCTCATTTAGGAAGAAGCTAGTTAAGGGCTGCCACTGGTTCAGTAACCTGGTCAGACACCTCCCCACGATAGCCATCACGTGGGCACATGTTAAAAATTGAGAGCCCTTCCACCCCGTGAAGAGGGAAGTCCAACGAAGCTGGTGCTCTGAAGAGCGCACGGCACTGCGCAATGTCAGGGAGGCGAGGAGTATACACAACTCGGGAAAGAGCAGTGGGGCAGTGGAGAGAAGTATAAAGCGGGGTATACATCGCTGGGTTTGAAAATTGTTGGTCTATGCCTAGAAAGCCTAGCTATAGATAGCTTCGCCATAAAGAAAATCTTAGGCACCTCAGTACTGTGCATTTCTTGAAGTTCAACAAGGCTGTCCTTTCTCTTTGCACTCTTCTCGAGGAAGTAGATGTACACGATTACCTCGGTCAGATTTTGCAGGTAGGCAGGCAGTTGCTTCCTCGGACGCAAGATTGATGAGGCAGGGGTGGAAGCAAGCTTCAGTCTTTTGTAGCAGGTCTGGGAGCAGCAAAGATGCCCCTTTTGGAGCAGCCACAAAAGTTGAGTTTCGTAGTGGCATAGGTAAACCTTGGAGCTGGTCACACAGGTCAAACTTTGGGCTATGGGCGTGCGAGTACTAAAATGTCACAACAAAAAGTATCTCCATGTAATGATCCAGAAACATTTCCAAACATACCCTTTCCTTAAATATAACCCAGCCCATTGCATAAAAAAGCGAACAGCATAATTGCAATTTATTTGAATTGCAGCTATTGAGAACTATCCAGGTAGTGGGTTGGTTCAATACCACCTAGAACACAAGGCCTGCGCGTTTCCTCCTCTAAACGTCATCATTAGTAGATCCCCTCAGCGCCCCCTAGCTAGCCCGGATGAGCATGCACCATCGTCTGCTACGTCGTCTGCGACATCGTCTGCTCCATCGCCTGCTTAGTTGTCTGTGTAGCAGATAATGAAACAGATGCTCACGCCGAGTGTATGTTGCTATAGCATAAAATGAAGTTAGACGTTCACGTGGAGCGTCAAATGCATGAGTGGAAATGTCTTACTGCTGTGCGAAGGGCTGCAAAGCCCTTCGCTGGACGCTGGCACTGGACGCCATTTTAAGGGCGCTGTTTATACTCCGGGTCGCTGATTTGAAGCGTTCTTCCGCAGAAAGAGCGCGCGCGCTAGAAATGCACGTCTCAAAGCCAGGAGCGCGAGCTAGCTCGCGCTCCCGGCCGAGGGAGTGTTCGAATGCGCGTTGCAAATGAACTGGAAGCTCCCTATCAGCTCGCGCTCAGCAGTCGCGCGCACAGCTGTAGCCGCCAGTGAATGCGACGCGGCGGCGGTTGGGACGCGGCCCATACTCTCGTCGAGCTTCGGGCGTTTGCCGCTTGGGGCGGGTCGGGGATCTACTAACGAAACGTCATGCGCAGGCCTTGTCTTCTAGGTGGCATTGGTTGGTTCCTCTTATGGACTGCCAATAGACGGCATAGTCAACAAAAGAAGCACAACTTACAGTAATTGCATGAATATAATGCAAAAATATTTTTGATGCTTAAAAAATTATTTTTTTTTATTACGATTATAATTTGAATTGATTGAGGGCATGTAAAACAGAAGAGAAAAGAGGCCAAGGGCTGATATACACAAGTTTTCATTCTACTCGTTGCCACTGCTGAGCTCCTTGCCACTGTCCGCGAGCGTCTCGCCGTCCTTGGTATTATCAATGTTGTTCGAGAGAACACTTGAGGAACGCATGCGCCACAATTGAGCCTGGCATAGCCTCCCACGCGTCTGCTATCCACTGGGAAACTTGACGCCTGCTTCATGCGTCCCGTCGGCGTGAGCTCCTTGTTGTTCTCTGCAAGCCACTCCTCATACTCACTTCGCACGCGCTTTTCGAGTGGTTTGTTGATGCAGACATTCAGGGGCTGAAGCTGCGATGTCATGCCACCGGGTCACTCTTGGCCTGCCTGATCACATTTTTACTTCGTCCGTTAAGTGACCCCTGAACGCATTCAGCACAAGCGTCGAAGGGATCCTCAACGCCGCACCCTGACGATTGTCCCACACGACGCAAAGCCAATTGCGCATCATTGCGCTGTCCATTCAACCTTTCTCGCTGCACTCGATGTGCATGCGAGGAGGGAAGGTCTCGTTCTTCAGAATCGTCATCTTTTTCAAAGATGAGGAAGGACGGCAGCTTGCGTCCGTCGGCCGTACACGCAAGCATAGCGGTGACTCAAGCCCTCTCGTTGCCCGTCGTACACAGGTGCGCTTCCTTGCTACCGCGAACGTCCACGGCATAGTTCGACGGCATGTCCAGGGATACTGGTGCATTGTCGGCGTTGCTGATCTGACCAATTATGTAGTTATGGTGCCTGCGCAAGGCGATCACGCGGCGCTGAAATGCTGTCCGCTTCTCTTCGTACTCGGCTGGGACCTTCTGGCAGATTAAAATCCTACACCGAAGCGAGGACGGAGCGCGATGCATAAAATGCAAGTTTCCCCAATGATGGAAGTTGTTTTTGTGCATCCACATCCATAGCGCACTGCATCGTCACACTTCGGAAACATCTGCCGAAATGACAATCCAGCGTGATCACTCACGCCCAGCGGCAGATTGTGTTCAAGAAAACCCGTGAGCAAGCACCCGGCTCAAATTCTGCTGTCTTCACAGTTGTTTTGAAGAAAATTTCCGATGCTTCCCCGCTTTTCTGCGGCGTGATGGTAATTCTGGTGCTTTTGTGGGTGAGATATGATCCTTGATGTCGGTCTTCCCGCCGTGTGATAGCTCACGTCACAGCCGCAAGTCGTACAGAAAACAAACTTGTCACCTTTTCGCGATGAGACGAAGCACGGAAACTCAGCTGTCTAGAACTTTAAAAACACTTGCAGATACTTCTTCTTGGCTTTAGAAAGCGCCATCGTTCAAACGAAACGCAGAAACAGAAGGGAAAAGCCCAGACGTGTTCTGGCAGTTCCACGTTCAAAACTTCGTTCGGCTGCCTAAGCCTAGTACAAGCAGTGCACTGCGGAGCACCCAGATCACATGGGATGAGGTTTCATATCTTGGCCAACAAAAATCTCGAATATCAACTACAACGTCAAAGTCAACGTTGGAGTAATGAAAATCTACCCGTTGGAGTAACCTAGTCTAACGCTCAAGTAACTCGCATCTACCTCAGTTGTCACGTGACAACCTGCCGAGGAAATCTGGACCACCTAGACTTACTCCGCAGTTGAGGCTGCGTCTTTGTACAATCGGGAGATGTGGCCGAAATTCGGAAGGCTACAGGACAATTCGGGTAGAGTTGGCAGGTATACATTAAAGTGCTCCTGGCTACCTGAGCCACGAGGGTCGTTTAAGTCTGCCTGGTTAAAACAGGATGAAGCATTTGCAATTGGGAAACGGCTATTGCAGAACAGTTCAAGCAAAGACACACCAAGAAAAAACTTGCAATACAGAAACAACACAAGCAGCCTTTCTCACAAATTAAAAGAGTCACCTTTACACTAATGAAAAAAGAAAAAAAAACAAAAAAAAACTGCAACGGCACTTAAGACTTAACGTGTAGGAATGCGAAAGCATTGCTATACGTAGCGTATTCCCACAAGCTGCGCGCCGCGCTGAGCCCGGCTTGGCGACCTCTGCGTAGGCTGCCCGAGCAGGCTCTGCAGCCGGCCACTCTGCAGAGCCCGGCCAGCCTCTCCTCCTATCAGCGGCCGGGCCGCTGTGCCATGGAGAGGGCTTCTATGCGGGATGGCGTTCCTTGGAACTATGATGCGCGCCAGCCAATGGGAGTTTTCCCAGTAATTAGCTGCTACATACAAAAGGCTTAGCTCCATGGGACAGGGGAATTTCGGTGCCGTTTGGCACGGTTTCAAAAGCTGACAATGCTGGTTCACTCCATGGGAGAGCTAATGCTTTCGCATTGAAAACTTGGCAGGATTATGCCCCAGTAAACTGCACTTTAATAACTACAATCTGGTATTTCAGATGTTAGCGTAGCAGCCCTCAACATCTCCGTAGAGTCAGGCCCTCACTCTTAGTACCGTACCCGATGTCCCCGAAATTAAAGCAGACAGGTGCACCACGCACCAATAAAGCGTGCGCTACCCAACCGAGACACCAATGGTGTCGATCGACCAAAATAGTATTGGTCAACTGTGAAGCAGGCTGCATGACACCACCTTCCCATTTTTCTGCCACAAAAACACCGAAAGCGCACTGCAAGCGCTTCATCACTTGGCCACTTCGACACTCAATTTCCCTCACCCCACAAGAAAGCTGCCGCGCACCTCGTGTTGCGCAACCCTTGCCATGCACGACGTACAAAGACCCTTCGCACGTTGAGAATTGTCTACTGAAACACTTTCAAACAGTGTTGAAGGGACAACTCCAGCCTTCCCAGCCTGCCACAACAAACTGCACAAAATGGGGTCAGATGACCGTGCAGCAGAGTCCCGAGGCTTTTGTGAAACGTGGCCGGAGTGTTCCCTTTAGGTTAAGAACAGACCACGCTAATGTCCTAAAAAAGGTCTCACATCAAAGCTTCAGGCAAGCAGGTCATGGTGCCAGCAGGAACAGATGCGAGTCCACTTACTTTCACAGGGTGCTTACCGTGACTAAATTCCCGAATTTCCCTATTAACCTGGCATAAGCAAATATTTAAAATCTTCAGTACGGACAGCAATGCTTGAAATTACATAGTAACATTTTTATTAGAGGCCCCTGCCCGTGCAGCTACAAAATATTTCTTTCCATAACTGCCGATACAGTAAACCTCCTTTCTACAGAAAAAACCTTTGCAACATCTCCATGTGAATACTTTAAACGCTTGTAACATCCTTACGAGTATAATTAGAACTTTTCCTTACTGCTTTCATCCTTTTGCTATAAAAGTCGCTACCAAACAGAGGTTCTACTGTAACAACCAAACATTGCTTTTGATTCCTCTGTTCGCAAATCTTCACCCGACTCCCACCAAGTTTTGCCCAAATCCATATATATCCCAGAGTTCGATAGAAAATCCACATATTCCATAACATTTCTCAGGGTAAATTTTAGAAAATCCACAATTCCCCTAAAAAACACTTTACTCCCAAGCATTTTTTTAAGTGAACTCGAGAAAAACCAAACCTTCCCTAGAATTCCTCCGAGTGACCTCCCCAGAAAGTCTGAAATTCCCTAGGATTTCCCCAATTGCCGTTACAAGCGTTCTCTGCAGGTAAGCACCCTGATTTAGTGGGCTGCGCCGCAGGAAGAGATACTCTCAAAATCCAGCGATTTCATGATAGACAAGCAGTAAGGTCGCATGCTCCCACTGGTAACGCCTGCCCAAAGCTTTGTAGCAAAGCCTCACAAAAATAAAAAAGAACACAAGGACTTTCTCCTCCTCCCATGACACAGAAACAGTGGTTAGTACAAAATGCTTGATCAGACAGAAAAACACAAGGCAGGGGGTACCAACGGTGCCAGGCGTCTGGCGGCTTAAACAAAACAGGCACACCGGAAGCGATAGAGAGGACAGCCTGTCCACACGACTGCAGCAAACAAGAAAAGAGGGCAAAGAAAAAAAGGAAACGGGTGTAGGGACAAATGCGGGAAGGGGGTGCAAAGGAAGAAACGGAAAGAGGGAAAAAAAATACAGGAGGAGGAGAAACATGAGAACAGAAAGAAAAATAAAGATAAAATCATGAACCAAGGAGACATACCAGGGGTTGCATTCTAGACTGCAGCAGATGCAGGTCTTCGTAGCCATACAAAGGCTGCTGCTGCTCCGGGGGAAAAGAAAGAAAGAGGTTCCCCAAAGGACAGAAAAAAAGGGGAGGAAAAAACAAAGAGGAAAAAAAAGGAGAAACAAAAAAAGGTTTGGTCATGCTCCAGAAAACAGTTGGCAGTAGATCATCAAACTAAGCAAGAAATGACAACAAATGCACTGGGCGAGAGTACCCACTGCACCGACCATTACAACCCAGACCAAAAGACCCTTCTAGCGAAATGCAAGGCCAATAACTGTGCAATAAAATATCAAAGAATCATCAGTTGCCAAACAACCCATGCACCAGTCAAACCAAAACATTGGGAAGAGCTAATGGAACATGGGGGGTCAGTTAGGTTCTACAACTTAGTTCAAAGAGAGCTGAGCAAGCAATGGCTTAGACCTCTTTCCTCCGGTCTAATGGCCAAATGCAAAGAGCTTGATGAGTCGGCTAATTTGGAATAACCTGCTAAGACAAGCCAATAGCTTCCCGAGATGCTAAGTGATGCGTGTGATAAATACTAAACCTAATACAGTAAAGCCCCGTTGATACATTGTTTAAAAAAAAACTGATGGTTAGGGAAAACATAATTGAAGATGTTCCTGGGACCTAACAAACTGACTCAAAATTTATTTCACATGGACTTTTACAGCTGTACAGAACTATTTATTGTATTTGCACAAATACAGGTTAATGCACGTGTCTATGCAAAAGTTGATGCACACACCAATTTGAAGCTGAAAAACTTGATGTGAGCAGCGCAGCACATATGCCACAGCATGGAGCCATCTGGTCAACATTGCAATCATTTGATCTTACTAAAGTAGGAGACTGGATCTCTTATCCCAACCACTGCCATTTAAATCATTGTGTGCTGTATCCTTGCAACAATGGCGGTATCATCGTCGGAAGGTTAAGACGATGACGTTACCAGTGTGGCTAACCGACAGGCAAGTCAGCCAAGGTGGGAAAAGTTGTGAAATAAATGTTTATACAAACACCTCCATAAAAGTGAGCACCTTCCTTTTCTATGACGTTGTAACTGCCAAAAGGCACAAACTCGAAACTCCATGTGAAATAAAATTAGCAGCATAAGAGAAACCAAGAACAGAGCACACAGGTGGGAGAAACAAAGAGATGGATTGGCCACTGCCAAAGCCTGAATCAGTTCCAAGCCTAGTCCAGGGTCACGTCTGCCAAAGCAAGAGGCAGAGCATAAAGTGGTAAACATTTAAAAAGAGAGGGGGCAGAACAGAAGAGTGTGGCCATGACCGGGCAGACCAGTGCGTTCTGTCAGTCGCATCAAGTAGCCATTTTTGTACGTAGCAACCGGAAAGGCAGGCAAAACAAATGAATTGATGCACATATTCATAGTCTAAGTTGAACAGCCGGGAAAAAGTACACGCGAAGTTCTACTTACGTATACCATCAAAACATGTCAATGAAGCTACCACTTGCACAAAAAGAAAAAGAACCACTAGGAATTGTGCAGGACACTCAGTTGCTGTCAGATGCTAAACTTTCATCATTTGTGTACGGTACTGTTCCTAGATATAGCAAACTGACATTGGCAGTGGTCTTTATGTGCATTGCACTAGAAAAAAATGGCAATGGCCTTTATGTGCATTGCACTAGACAAGCGTTCCAATCTCTCGACGATCCTTGGTTCTCTCGAGAAACCTCGATTTACTTTCTTACTCGAGATATTTCAGTTTCCCGGAGTAATTCAATCAATTGAGAGTTGCCAGTACCAAGTTGGTATTGTCAGATGTCGTCAGTTTGGAGACAATCATTGCTCCTTCTATCACAAATACAAAAGCTCAAAATGTCAGAGAACAACCACCTACAGAAGTGGGAGGTGAACTCAAGTAACCAACAATCTTCAAAGACTCCCTGACAGAGCAAACACGATGACTAACGTATCTCGAAATCAAATGGAGCTTCCACGAAAGGGCTCCTGCTGGGTATGAAAGAACCAACCGACTGAGGAGGTCAACTGTCCGCTCAACAACTTACACTAGCATCTACCGGGTGCAAAGCTGTCATCCCTCACAAAAACACGGAGATCGCTAAGGTGCAACAAAGCTATGGCCAAACCCAACCACCACTTCCCAGTAAAGAAAGATGACTGAGGGCACTCACATAGAAGGGCATGGCTGCATTGCCCACCAGGTACTGATGACTCAGCATTGCAGCCGGCACGCCGGGAGGCAAGTTGGGCAGGGTCTTGCCCGCTGCAATGCACAAGCAAATTGTTACTCCTGGCACCGAGCTGTAATGATACTGCCCTTCACAAAACTATGAGCAATAGCTTGTACCACAGAGCATAACATAACTTCTACTAAGACCTATAAAGACCCTCCTGAAAGGAAACTGCAAAGAAAGTTGTAAGAATTAACTGTCAGAAAGTTAGGAGAGAGCTACAAATAGGCCCTCCTTTCCGATATTACCTCAACAGCTTTCACAACAACCACACGACAGCTTTAACTACGGACACCAGGTAGCATGCCAACCATTCTTCAGCATCTAAAAATAAATAAATTTCTGTATACCAAATTAGAGTAGCATTGGGAAACGTCGGCTGCAAACAAACAGGGTACGGCAGAAAACACCCCAAAGTCCATTCTAGGGAAGCAAGAAAGATCTTTCTAGGTCCCCCAAAGCTTTCTCGACGTCCTTTTTACCCACCCCGGAAATATGGCCGCACGCGGCTAATTTGCACGTTTCTGTTTGCGCCGACTTCGGACCTGCGCACGACAACTCTGACGACGTGCCGGCCAAAGCCAGTCCCGCAACACTCACTGGCAGACATGGAGTTCTTGAGCACAGAGGTGGTGGCAGTGGCCCCCGCCAGGGAGGAGGCTGTCGTGGCCAGTGTGGAGGCCGGCCCCGACGGGAGGCCCCCGCCCGTCGCAGACCCATGGGAGTTCTCGTACGTGTGCTGCAGAATGGGTCGAGGAAGATCGGGTGAGCGGGGTGTGCTCGCCCCCTTTTTGTCTGGCAACCAATTCAGTGTTGCCATCCGGCCGGTAGCCCTCGTTAACTTCCCGTCTGCATCTATTCCTTAAATTCTTGCGCATCCTTTCAACGTGGGTGCAAGACCATTTCTCGAAAACAACGTACAGATTCAATCTTGCAGATGCCGCAAAACCTGCTGCCGAGTTCGGGACCAGAAGTGTTTAAAGGCTATTACCACAAGCTGTCACCACGTTTCAATCTATGCGGGAAAGAGCGAATAGCCTTTGGGACCACCCCTCCATTCCTTACTTCTATTAAAGAAAAAGGTGCACAAATATGCAAACTTATATGTGAATAGTTCCTGCTATTTGATTCAAACCTTAGCACACTTGTACTATTTGTAGTTGGTTTTTTTCTTAATTAACATTCTAAAATGATTATTAATGTTCTGACCATTTCACAGTTTCTTGCATTAAAGGTCAACGAGCAGCCAGAAAAGAAAAAAACTTGGCTCATTTCCTCCTTCTCATTCGAGAAGAGGGGACCCTCCTCTCTACGGGGAGTAGCTCAGAGGCCCGCTTCCGTGGGGAGAGGATGAGAGAAGGGTGTGACAGGGAATAGGGAGAAAGCGAAACTGGGAACCAGCTTTCTGCCCGGCAGAAGCGATTCTCTAAGCTAGCTTTAAGCTTCACCTTTTTTCAGCAATGTTCTGCTGCAAAGTTTCACCTTTTTGCACCGGCTCGTGCACTTCAAGCTTTACTGTCATGCATTGGCGTGCTTCCGGCGTTTACTGAACCAACAAATATCACATCAGCAGTGTCAATATCCAGGAGTGAAGAGAGATTCTTGAGGTCCATGTGCTGGTGCAAAGCGATCAACCTTTGCGCAAATCCACTGGAGTTAAGCTTGACTCGAGAAATCGCAGCCAAGACATTAGTTGTCATTTTTGAATATAAAAAAAATCCCCAAATACTTTGAACACTACAAGTTTGCTCTGAATCCGATGGTAAACATTACTAGCAAATTATTTTTAACTATTTGAATATTTGCGCACCTCCAGCATCAATTCCTTCTTTTACACTGCCGATACTCAGAGCCTCCGAAACAACCATATATTCGGCCGTCTCCGGGATTCGACGCTCGGGATAAAAAACGCGGCTCTTTCCGTCCCAAGAGGCATAGTCACCTGCTGCTGCTGCTGTTGCGCAGCCTCCAGCACAGAGTCCTTGACCGAGTGAGAGCCCAGTCCCGATGTGCCCGACAGTTTCGAAGAGACTCCGTAGCCCCCCTGCTGCTGCTGCTGCTGTTGGCTAGACCCCGACGAGTATGCATTGCCCTGGAACGAACCCTGATAGCCTGCACGGGAGAGAAACCACCAGACAGGCACAAGTGAGCACTCAATGCCGGCTCTCTCCAAGGACTTTGCGTGTGCTGCCCAGTCCAGCCCTTACGGTCGCAACCAGGGTGAGAGATTGTGCCAGATGTGGAATCAAAAAAGATGCGGCAAGGCACAGTTCAAGTTTGAAGTTCATCTGGTTTCTCATGGGCCAAGCCCAGTAGGGAAATAGGGACAAAAGGCATTTCTCCCTGACTGGTCCTATACCCCTCAAGTAACTGATGCAGTGTATTAGAGACTCAATACAAGGAAATGCCACCATATAGGCAGTGACGGCAATAGAGGCTGCACCTCCATCACATGCCCTTTACATCCCATTGTGTCTCGACCGCGCGTACGCAGACATGTGCGCCGAAGGCAGAAAGCTCACGCCGGAGGCAGAGCACCTACCATCTTCGTAAATTGTCACCAACCGTAATGGCGGAAGCACAGAGGTGAATCCACAATTAATTTCAAAAAGAAACGAAACCCTCGTCTGAGCCTCTGTTTGAGCGAAGGGCGACGTAAGAAAAGAGGGGGAAGAAGCTCCTTCGTGTGAACGCGTGGCCAGAACGGGCATAAAAGCCATATTTGGGAAGCCCCCATAAAAATCCATACTCCGCCTACCGATAAGCCAACGGGGCAGCGGGGCCTACGTGCTCAGACCAGTCGCACCTTCAGCAATGCTATCTCTCTTCCGCCTGTATTCACGTGCGGGGAGTGGGGTCAGGTGACGAAAGAGGCGGTCGACTGGTTTGGCTAGCACGTAGCTCCTGCCACACCGTCGGCTCGGGGGTGCACGGAGCGTACAGCTCCATCCTGCTCGAAAAAAATAACCATGCTCGCCCGTGGCACACTCACCGTTGCTCTGCTGCTGCTGCCCGAAGGCGGAGGTAGCCGTAGACTGCTGTGGGCTGTAGTAGTGCTGCTGCGCGGAGGAGGAGGCCGAGTTGGCGAAGCCCTGCTGGGAGTGGGCCAGGGTGGCGTGGGGGAGGAGCCCACCAGGCCCCCCTTGCTGCCCCCCGGCTGCTGGTACGAGGACGACGAGTAGTGGTGGCCGCCCCCGCCGACGAGTACATGGGCTGCTCCCCCACCCCTTGGACACCGACGCACCACCTAAAAAACCGTGCGCACTCCTTGTATTATGCTGCCCCAAACGTTTCGCACGCAACACGCCACGCCAAAGCTTGAGCAGCTTTTTAGTTAGGGGCATAGACACTGATGATACTATTGCATAAATGGCTCGTGCATCTGATTTTTTTTTGAGTATGCAGATGCATATTGGTAGAATAAAGCGAACGATTATTAGGTTTGACAAATGTCTACGGAATCTGCCGGGATCGACGTGCGCATCAAACGTCGAGTAACCTAGTGCAGAGACCGCATCTCTGGGACCAAGTGTAATCTCTCCATCGCAGTTTGACGGGATACTTTGGTAAGTTGCAACTTTCTCTAGCCACTTTCTACAAGAAAGCGAATGGGAAAGCCATCTTTCCAAGAAAGACGGCCACATACAACCGAGCGTAGACGGAATGAAGAAAACGATAAAAGATACGACTACAGTCGAAGGGCCTTCGAATATCTGCTGAGTTCCCAAGCGAGGAATCTAGGCAGCCTGGATGGGGTCTTTCGTTCGTGCCCAAACCATCTCCTCAGTCCAATCTGTGTTCTCATTCAGCTTTCTGCTCAGGAGAACGAAAGTTTGACAATGGCATCACCGGAGACTCAGCACTTCCAGGACAAAGAGTATGGCAAACTCCAAAACGGACCCACCGTCCATTCCCTGGGAGGGCCTCTGGGCGGATTGCCCGTACATCTTGGACTGCGGGCCAGCCGCAGACGAGGATGCCACGGGCTTGCTCCGCTCAGCCGAGACAGCCCTGGGACTGGAGCAGCAGGTGCTCCGACCCCATCACTCCGCCCACCTGCCACGCGTGGGGAGGCAGCACAGGCAGTATGATAAGCCACACATTCTATTAAAAGTGTTTAGCTAGGGTCAGTCAGAGAACTGGGGCTAAAAAAAGAAAATGCCAGAGGGAAATATAAGCAGGCACTCCAGAAGAATTTAAAATTTTATAGTCATGTCACTCTTCCTCCTTTCTCTTACCTTGTCCTTCCCCGCCCAAAAGATCAGTAATACCAAAGTGACAATGTTGACTCGGGTATTATCTCATGAATTGTAGCTTACTACGATACCACCATATTTTAATTTATATAAATATTATAGCAAGGTATATATACAACATGCAGCTACAGCAAAAATGCACTTCTGAAAGTTTTGGATACTGTCACACGAAAGATTTGGGCCTACTTAAAGCATTCCAAATGATCATGCATAGATAGAATGAATGAACAAGTGCCAAAGCTTGGATGGAACAGGCTGTTCCATCCAAGCATGGATACTAACTTGCCCAAGCATCCACATTATCAAGTGCCAAAGCTCTACTCTGGTAGTGTGAGAGAATGCCACACAGAACCCATAATGCACTATGCAAAAGCAATTTTCACTGGCACCCACAACGGCTGTCTAAGCTTTGGCAGGCACCTCTCCTCAGCGAGTATACTCATTTTCATTCAGCTCCACTGCTCAGGAGAACGAAAGTTTTCAATGACATCATCGGAGGACACCGAACCAAAGCTTTTTGTTTAAAACAAATGTTTACTAAAAAAAAAAAAAAGACACTAAAATTTTTTTGTGCACAACTGGATGAGTCAGATTCACCTGCCAAGTAAACAGTGCTTACCCTAGG
This sequence comes from Ixodes ricinus, assembly GCA_037355805.1. Classification (NCBI taxonomy): domain Eukaryota; kingdom Metazoa; phylum Arthropoda; class Arachnida; order Ixodida; family Ixodidae; genus Ixodes; species Ixodes ricinus. Next base: position 86,837 of record JAZHYW010018834.1, on the reverse strand, counting down.
GTAAGCACCGCTGACAAAAGCACCAAGTTTCTTTCATTGAATCATACTAATTCCACGCAAGCTACAGCATTATTGAGTTACCTAAAACACGAGAGGTAAGCCTTTCAGAGCAGACGAGAGGAGTGGACAAAGGATACCACCAAACCACCATATAAAACTATGGCGCATAAAAGGCAACCTCAACCGGTGTATTTAGTTCTACGCAGCCCATGCATCGAAGGTGATCCTGAAGTGGCAACAAATTTGTCACAAGAGCTGGAGTGAAGCACTCAGGGATGTCACAATCCTAACCCGATGCACGCGAGCCGGCAGAGTTTCGGGCCCGCGTGCGGATGAGAGAAAAGCGACGTCCCGCACCTTCTGCCCGGCGACCGACGTGGGCGCGTTCGAAGAAACCGCAGAGGCGGGTCCCCCCAGGCCGGGGGCCCCTGGCCAGACTGCTGGTTCACCTCCTTGGGGGTCCCCGTGGAGCCCAGGGCGGGGATGCCGGGGGCCTGCTGCCAGACAGCACGGGGGGCCCATGGAGAGAGAGGAGGGCGCCGCCCACGGAGTCCTTGCCGTGGAGGGAACCGCCGGCCCCGCCAACCCTTGGCTTGCCCCAGTCCCTGGGACGGAACCCGAGACGGGGCCCATGGGGCCGGGGACAGTCCCCGCATTGCCCTTCCTGGGACGTGGGGAAACCGGGCCAATGAACACGCCACACATCACTTCATACGATGAAAAAATTTTGTGCCTGCAAGATATTCCCCACGCGTACGCTTCACGAGACATTGAATCCGCTAAAATAGGATGATTTACAACAGTGGCTCTCAATCGTCAACACCCCTTGTGGATCGGCAGAGATGATGGATGACCCCGGTCGTGAAGGGAAGCTATAGTTAGGTTAATCATGATACAATACGCATCAACAAACGGCAGAAATAATCAATAATTCGTTGGTAACACGTCCGCCTGCCCACCTGCACCGCTCTTACCGGCAGCCGGGCCGCTGTGTGCGCTACACCGTCATGAAGAGGGCTTCTCTGGTGGCTTTTCTTGGAACTACGCCGGATGAGAGCCAATGGGAGCCTCATTCCTTGATGACACGCGCCAGCAAGTAGGAATCCATCAGAAATCGGCTTCACTTCGCTCCATTAGGAAAGGAAATTTTAGGTGCCGTCCAGGCACCTAATAATTCCCTTTCCTAAGCCATACCCAAGCCATACCTTTCCTAAGCCATACATAAAATTCCCTTGAAACCATACCAACGTTTGGTATGGTTTCAAAGCTGATGATGACAGTTCACTCCATGGGACAGTTAATGCTTTTGCATTAAAAAGAGCGCCGGCAGTTGCCCCAAACAATTTGTAAATCTCCGTGCTCAGGAAAGCCGACACTAGTTAGAAACCAAGGTCGGCCGCTACATGCAATGTCTATGTGAAATTCTTCCGCTAGGAGCCGCACCGTGGCCCCGACTCACCCAACAGAGTGTGCGTCGAGGTAGCTGGCCGCCGAGGAGACCTGCCCTCCCGTCGGGTCCTGCTGCACCGGTGCCGGTTGGTGGGAGGCCGCGGCAGCAGCGGCGGCGGCAGAGGCCATTCCGTCCGAGGCCCCAAAGTCAAAGGTGTCTGTGCCAAACTCCAGGCCGCCAAACTGGACGTCCAGCGACGAGACCACTGCATCGTCTGGCATCACCACCGCAGACTCCGGGATCTGAAACACACGGGTGCCGAGGGCTCGCACAGTGCGCCAAATAAAACTGGCGGCAGAGGCTCGTGCAATGCACTTGAAAGGGCCGTGTTCAGAATCACGCTTGAGTAGGTTCGAGTCACTCCCGCACATTCAAATTGCACAATAACGCAGGTTGAGACATGATGGACACGGTTTTTGAACACCAGGACACAGAACTCCAGAGCAAGCGTTATCAAACTCTTCGGAGAAAAAGAGTTATGGACAGTGCGACACTACGATGTAATTTTGAACCATCTCATGTGCTTACTCTAGCTACGGTGCTACCACCACCCACGTAGCCGCACCCTACGCAGACCGTAGGGGCAGAGACCTTGGCAGTTGCCGGCGTTTCCCCCGTGCGTCTCTCCTCAGTAAAAACAGGTTCTCATTCAGCTGCATTGATCAGGAGAGCAGAAAGTTTTCAGTAACATCACTGGAGAGACCCAGCTTGATTCGGTCACGCAACAACCTGCCAAGTTCTGTTCAGGAATCTATGTCGTTGCACACATGAGCATGGCTACTGGTTTTTAAAAATATTTACACGTATCTGTAGCATACATGGCTGGTAAAGACCAGAATTAAGGTGCACACACATTTTCACGAGTCTAACCAGAGTCCTTTTATACGCTACTAGTCACGGAACTTCTCCGTAACAGCTATGAAAAAGCTTGCTACACAAACATGCGCAGCGGTGGCATCAAAAAGGGGGCTAGGGAGCCGCTAATCTAGCCTGCACTGCTGGGGTCTGGCAAACCGCAAGTGTGTCGGAATTTCGAATCGCCTTTGAATGAGCGATCTCTAAATCAAGATAACATGTCAACACACTGACAATGTTTTACGTTAATGTAAGCACCTTCAGCTTCATACACTTTGCGAACCAGTATGGTCGATTGCATAACCCTTTTTTGCAATTAAAGCATTGTTTTCTTCGAGCTTGCATACAGTACTTGCATACAGTGAACAAATACAAGCACAACAAAATATTGCCGTGCGACAAACTATATTGAAAACTATGCGTAATTGCTAGTTCGGGGTGGCACACGAGAGGGAGCGGGGCGGCCAAACGAGAATGCCCCTTCCGTGACGGTAGCGCCCCTAGTGGAAGCTATCGACCCTATACCAAACTTTGGCCAAAGTTTCGTGACCAGTAGGGTGTTGAAGGACTCTGGTTTGACATATTAACTCTTGAGTAAGTTGTTAAAGAAGCAGCCATGCCCACGCCACAGCTCGAAAGAGAAGGGGGGGAGGCTCTAAAGAAAACTGCCATGATTCAGCCTCCTGGAGGTCCTAGACTTCAGCCGAGATGTTGAATGAACCTAGGGTTCTGTTCCCACAAATTGTAAACAAAAAAGGGAAAAAGAAATATTACTGCATTAAACTACCATTTCCTTTTCTCCAGGGCTAGTGAGGTTAGAATAACCACGTTAAGTCATCACCAACACACACCCTTGTGTCTCCGTTGCAGAAAAGAGAGGAGGGAAGACGCACCTTGGAGGGAGGGGGCACCCGCACCAGGGGTGTCTTGGTGCGGGGGGAATGGCCACGGGCTTGGGACCCGCAGGGAGCTAACGCCACCGGCTCGCTGGGGACCGCACTGGACGGAGCCGCGTACGTGCTCCGTGCCGACCCCACCTGGGAGGGCAGAGCGAAGAAGCAGATTGGAATCAACATCAATGAGGGAACCGGCAGCAAGGCACTGAGCAGGCCCGGCTTCTTCAACCTCACCTCGGACCGAGGTCGAGCAACTTATTACATGCTCGTAAGCATTCCCTAACTAATTCAGAATGAAAAGCCTACCTCAGATGTGAAGCGAGGGTCTGCCTAAATATTTTTTTGGGTGGCCAGCTATTAACCGCAAGTAGAGAGGGGAGTAGTCCCGTTAATCCCCACCACTCTCTCCAAATTGTGGACAGAAAGTGTGCACTGAGATGTCACTAGAGTAACTGCATATGCTATGCTTGGAGAGCAGAGTATCGGAATGGTGCTCCCGGTTTGGCCATGTTACATTGCTCGAGTTATAAAAAAGAAAATGTGATCGTACTGTACCTAGTGGCTACACATAATTTTCAGTGGTCAAGGAACCTCACAATTGGTTTGACTTCAGTGAGGATGTATATTTTGCAAGCGCAAAATGAAAAACATGCTCCGCCCGAAACTGCACCTGCGAGGTCGCTTTCCCGCATGAGGGTGGGATCCAGCTCGCACATATAACCGCTCTCCGCCAGGTGGCGGCAAAAGGAAAGGGAACGAGACACGCAGACAAACTTGCGGAGCGCAAGTTTGTCTGCTTCTTACACAAAACTGTGATGATGTCAGAACGTCGAGCTCTTATTGGCCGATTGATAAAAATAGTGGGTAGACTTCAAGGCATCTTAGCATTGAAGTCTACCCACTACCGCTTAATCAAAGCCAATCAGAACTCGGCGTCATTCTGACGTCACCGCAACTCCTGCGCGAGAAACAGATGACCTGCTCTCCAAATACGATTATTTTAAGTGGCACGACAGGGTACTGTTTAGATTACAAACATTTGCTGCAGCACACAAATTCACACTGCTGAAATGGTAAAGTCAGGGAGAGTGCTGGGATTTTTCTTGAAAAGTACTAGGCCACTTCGTGGGGCAGTGGCCAACTTGGGTCGCAACAACCTGTAACCTAAACTGCAACCCGTTCGAAAAGTGGTATGAGAAGCCCACTTTGGGATAGCCCAAAGAAGGCCACAAAGTGTCCTAGCACTGCAAAAAATGTGAACACGAACTGCAATCCTTGTTGGCAATTGTAGGAGACCCGATTCAAAGGTGCTGGAGAATTTCAACTAATAAAGTGCCATAGATGCTGGAAAATGATTTCCCAAGAGGTCAAAGAGGGAGAGCTGATTCAGCAAATTTGCCAACAGCTAAAAACATCACGTCGAAAAAATATGCAACAAATAGGTGAGTTAACGGCTTTGTTAGCTTTACCTCCGCTTACGCAAGAGCACTGGGTGGCACTGCACCTGCCAGATTGGTTGCAGGGGCTTGAGCAGAGAAGCGTTGCTCTAAAGAATGGCAAAGGAGGCAAGCAGACAGCCTCACTGCACCAGTTTCAGTCTCCTCAGTCAGACATGTTCTCATTCAGCAAGATGCTCAGGAGAACGAAAGTATTAGAAACATCACTGGAGACAATTACTTGAGCATGGGACTGGCGACTCTTAATTAAGAACCTCAGGTGTTCAAGCACAGCAGTGCACCACAGCTCCGAGCATGAGGAGCAAAAAGCTCGTACAGCAGGCACAATACTTGCTCCTAGACAATCTAGACAAGCATCGTACCAGCCATCGTGTGGTCCTGTATCACTACTGCGTGACTGGCTGAGCTTCTCTTCTACATTGGAGACACCACTTAAAAGACCGACCGACAAGCAGAAAGGAGGAAACTCTCCCTCAATTCCTCCTTTCCATTTGAGAAAAAGGGAGACCTTCCTTTCTGCGGGGAGTAGCTTAGAGACCTGCTCCTGTGGGGAGAGGAGGAGAGAAGAGTGCGAGGGGAATGCAGACAGGGAAACTGGGAGCCGGTTTTCTGCCCTGCAGAAGATGATTCTGTAGGTCGGCCTTTAAGGCAGTCAAACGGGGCAGAAGCTGCGACAAATTTTTGTCTAAATATAGACCCATTGCCTTAATGTCAACACCATGCAAAACTCTAAAACATTGTTTCGAAACATGTCAGACAATTTTTTTCTTTCAACAAGTTCCTAGCGAATGCTAACATGGGTTTCATAGGGGCCTAGTGACAGTGCAGCGGCCTAGAGACTGTGCATTATCTCAGCGAAGTTCTCCATAGAAAGGGACGGATAGATATATTTTATTTGAGACTAGGAAATAGTAACGCTGTTAGATGGATAACAGCACTTCTCAGTAACCGCATACAATTTGTAAGTATTGACGAACACAGGTCTGAAATGTGATGTAGAGTCGGGTGTGCCTCAAGGCTCGGTGCTTGGGCCCTTGTTTCTTCTGTATATTAATGACCTTATAGTTGATTCATCTATCCAAACCAGATTGTTTGCAGACGATTGTATTATCTACACTGACCTGAAGTCTGTTGCCGATCAAGTGAGGCTAAACAAATACAGTCGACTCTAGTTAATTCGAACTCGAGGGGACCGAACAATTGTTTGAATAAAGCAGAGTTTGAATAACTCGGGAGTTTCCTCCCATAGAGACACATAGGATGGGACCTGCATGTTAGTTTGAATTATCCGCAAGTTCGAATTAAGAGAGTTGGAATTAACGAGATTCTACTGTATGTCCAAAATAAACAACTGGTGCGCAAAATGGCAAATGTTGCTACATACATAGAAAGAAATTACACCATCTTCCCGAGGGGAACCATGGGGTGATGCGGAGCATCGTGTTGGTTCCGAGGAAAGAGTCAGTAGCGTGCTGACGTCGCGAGATGGCGCCGCCGACTGCCCTAGCGTTACCCCTACGCGAGCCTTCGTGGCAGAGAAACTTGGAACGCTCGCTGCTCGCCGTTTTTGCACACTTGAAGGAGAGGAGACTAGAAGAGGAGAGTTGCGCGTGTGCGCGCGGTGTGAGAAGCAAACGAACGCGCAGTGCACGGAGCTGGTAGAGAGAGAGAGAGGGAAGGAGGGGAGTTGCGCGTGCGTAGTGCGAGTGCGGACTACAAGGCCGCGGGACATGGACCCGAGCAAGAGATGCTCCGCATCTAAAAACCTTATGTATGACTACAACTTATAAGCGTGAGGGTTTAGAGTTTAACCACACGCTTTCGGGGATTACCTTAACCAACATCACTGAATACAAGTATCTTGGCGTCGCAATAACTGCAGACCTAAGATGGACAAAGCACATAGATAATGTTATCGGTACATCTAATAAAAAATTAGGATTTATCCGACGCACCCTCAAACTTGCATCAGAAGAGACTAAGCTGATTGCACACAAAATGTTAGTTCACCAGAAGCTGGAATATGCATAAGTCTGGGACCCGTATGTAAGGACTGGAAAGTGTAAAACTGGGAAGTATACAGCGACGCACAATGCGTTTTATTTACTCCTGCAACCGAAGACAGGATTCGGTTTCCCCCCTTTATGACAGAGCCAGCTTACCGTTGCTCCAACTCTGCAGAAAAAAAGAAGGTTGAAGCTTTTTTACAGTATTATCATTGATTTGGTACTCGCTAACAAGCATCGGTATCTAGATGAAGACACGTCACGAGTAACCACAGATAAGCATGGACGGCATGTAAAAAAAGATTTAATAAGGAATGTTTTCGATGCTCGCGTTTCTTGCAGAAAGCGTGGGGTTGGAACCAGTTGCCAGAAAGCGCTGTTGGTGCACGCAGCCGGTTGGAGGTCGCACTTCTTATTTCTTCACGCTCGGTGGCGTCTTATGCTGCTTGTTGTGTTACTATTATTTCACTATTGTTACTTTTATTGCGCAACTGTTTCTCTCGTGCTCGTGTCGGTGAAGGTCAGCGCAAACTGCGATTGTTGGGCGGTTATAACCATTGAGTGAATCCTTGTAACCCCACCTTGGTCCCATAAGGGACTGATATTAAGTTCAAATAAAAGCTCAAATAGTTCAACTAAACACTCCGCTGCAGGTCACAAAAAGCAGGACCGGCTCCTGCCGCAAAGCCCTTCGTTCTTTCCACATCAACAGAGCGAATGCTGAAGAGCAAGTGGGTGGAGTCGCATTTAACTTACAACAGAGTACAGCAATACTATGTTGCAAGTTGTCTAAAACGCTGCTTTGCGTCCGGAAATCCCGAGGACAAGAAGATCCCCAAAGAGGGAGGGAACCGCCGGAGAAGGGGCCACTCACCCCGACGGCCGCCTTGATGGTCTCGGTGGCCTGCTGGTTGAACTGGGCCACGCTCAGCGTGGGAGCCTGCTGCTGCTGTGAGGGAGGGGCTGAGGAGGAGGGGCCCTCCCCCACCACTGTTGGGCACCTCCTTGAGCAGCTGCATGATGGAGGCAGTGTCCGGGGGCGCCGGAGGAGCCCCGCTGCTGCTGCTGGCCGTGAACACCTTCGTCTCCAGCTGGCCACTCCAGTCCTCCTCACTCCAGTCCTCGCTTGCGGCCAGGTCATTCCAGTTGCCTGCAAAAAGGGGGACGGAAGACGCACGTCTCTGCTCAATTTTGCTGAACAAACAGCAACCAAGCAACGACTGATGCAGAGGAACGGCTTGCATCGAGCGACAAAAACAGAAAAGGAAAACCAAGACAGCGATGTGGGCAACCCCCTTTTGTCACACTGTTCAAGTTTTTATGCCGCAAAAGACCCATTGTTTTGCAGAGGCCATTCGCAGAAACCCTGAGTCAACATTTCTGCTGCCATGGTGTAGTGTAACATGGGTCTGCATGCAACACTATTAATGAAGTTTTTAACCATAAAAATGTATGGCACCCCCCCCCCCCCTGCAGGGACTTCTGTAATCCAATCAAATTAAATAAAGTTGTATTAACAGAGGTTGAATTAACATTTGTAGATCGTGTAGTGCAGTGGTTCTCAAATAGGGGTCCGCGAAGCCCTGCCTCATCAGTAAAGTCCGGCAAAAAAGTTGTCTTTTTTTCTGACCAAGAAGAAATTTTTCAGTTTGCAGGCGAGTTTTCTTGTGTGTATGTCAATAATTGAAGTCTACTTCACACCAGCCCCCAGTTATATACATTTATTAAATCATTATATTTAACTTATACCTTTTCCCTCCCTTTACCACAAACCAGTCCTCCATCATTTCCGCCAAACCACAAGGGGTCCGCGAAACATTGATGGTTGAGAACCACTGGTGTAGTGGATGCCAAATCATCCCCAAGGCAAACCTTGTTTAAGGGGGACGCAGGTTTCAGTTTGCGAAAAATGTCAAAAAAGTCGGTTTTTTGAAAGTTCGGTATTTTACTTCCACAGGCCTTTTTCCTCGCGATCACGAAGTTTTTCCGCTGAAAACGATCTCTAAATGGCCTAATTAATTACTTACAGCAGCTCAGGTGGCACAATATCCACTAAAAACCTCGAAAAACGAGTGTTTTTCGCACCCTCGTAACTCCGCGACGACACAACCGAGCGCGGCCATCTTGCTATCAAATGAAAGAGCATTTCGTCATCCACCCGTTTCCCGCGTCGGTTCTCTTCTCCCGCGTAAAGCAAGCACATAAAAAAACAAAACTTCAAGCGCCCAGAAACAGAAAGAGCGGCGTCCGATTGGCCCCCGTCGCCACGTCACCCGCGGCGCGTTTCGTCATTGGACGGCTCCGTGGTTGCCCCTAGCAACCGCCGCCGGGAGAGCGGCGCGTCGTCTGCTACGCGCGCGGAGCGCGGAGCCACTTCTCTGTTGCTCTTTGTTCGCGGCAAGAAGTGCTCATCTCTTTCGCCTCGTGAATATCGGCTTGAAAGCAAGTTTTCAACTCGTTTTCCATTGGATATTTCTTTGTCGCAATGGGACGCTCGTTCTCACGGAAGCGGAAAACGAAACAACGCTTCGGCGAACGCAAACGCAAGGCCTGGAATCGCGGCAGAAAGAAACAGAACCCTCCGGACGATTTCGCTTCCGACGAATCGGATCTGATTTCCGAGTCGTCTCGTGCGGCATCACCGGTGACCCAGGACGCCGCTGAACTTCCTTCTACCTCGAGTGCTGGATGTTCTACGGTGAGTGCTCACATTGTGCCTCGCTACGTGACGACCGAGGAGGCGCAGGCGTTGTCAAAAACGATCGCGGAGCGTCATCAAGAACTTGCGTCTGTTTCTGCAACAGAAAGAAAGCTAAGGCTGACATCTCAGAAGCGCCCCAGTATGTCGCAAACAGCCCTGGAATTCACACTTATTGAAATTGCGGCCATTAACAACTTGCTTGTTCACACATTGTGTCAACAGTGTGGCAAACCTGGACTGATTCTTCAGCAGTCGACGAAGCTTGGTCTAGCTGTGAAGTTGGTGCTAAGTTGCCCAGTTTGCGGAGATATTGCAAGCGCGTGGTCATCTCAACGTCATGAAGGATCTCGAGCATTTGAGGTGAATCTCCGTTCGATGCTGGCCACAAAGGCAATTGGCAAAGGCCCTACTGGAATGAATGACTTTTGGGCAGCAATGGGCGTTTCACATCGTGGCTTACACCAGAAGACGTATCAAGAACACCAAAAGAAGCATTTCCGAAGGGCGTCAGAAGCTGCTGTCACTACAGCTTTCTCCAGGGCTGCCACCATTGTGAAAGAGCTGTACAAATCTATTGATCCTGGATTCACCAAAGATGTCACAGTTGTGTACGATGGCACGTGGAAAACCCGGGGCACTCCTCCCACATTGCCGTGGGATGTGTCATAGAGTTCTACACTGGTCTGGTGCTCGACTCTATGGTTCTGTCGAACTTTTGCCTCGGATGTCAAGTGGCTGCTCCAGATTCAGAGGATGAGCACTATGCCGGATGGAAGGAGGACCACAAGTGCCAGAAAAACACCAAGGTGAAATCTGGGAGAATGGAGGTGGAAGCAGCGCTTATCTTGTTTGGTCGTTCTCTTGAAAAACATGACCTGAGATATACAACCATGGTGTCCGATGGGGACAGCAGGACCTTTCTTGCACTCACTGAGAACAGGACTTACGGTTTCATACCTATCAAGAAAGAAGAATGTCTGAACCATGTGTCAAAACGTATGGGCTCTGCACTGCGAGCAATTGTGGAAAAAAACAAAGGAGAGCTGCCACTGGGAGGAAAGGGCCGACTGACTCAAGACCTCATCAAAAAGCTAACGAACTACTACTCGTTTGCAATGAAGAACAATTCCTCCAGCCTTGAAGAGATGCAGAGAGCGGTTATGGCGACATTCCATCACGTCAGCTCCACTGACGACAACCCACACCATGACCTGTGCCCCCAAGGAGCAGACTCGTGGTGCAAACAGCAGCGTGCTAAGGCACGAGGGAGGAGCCACCTCCACACAGGTACAAGCTTCCTCAACATGTGTGTGCTGCGATGCTTCCGATATACAAGAGGCTCTCTGACCCAGCCCTCCTACAACGATGCCTTGGAGCTAAGACTCAAAACAGCGCCGAGTCTCTTCACAGCGTAATTTGGTCTTTGCTGCCAAAAGAGCAGCACGCCTCCCTTTTGCAGTACAGGACGGCGTAAGCGCAGCCATCCTGAGGTTCAATGAAGGGAATGAAAGTGCGATTGAAGAGCTTTCCCAAGAGCTAAGTCTGAGACTTGCAACACAGACGCTGCAACGTGCAAAAGAGAAAGATGCCCGCAGGCTTCGGAAGGCAAAATATCTGTCTGAAAATACCAAGAGGAGGAGGGCACCGAAGGAGAAGGAGCAGTACTGTGCCGGCGCCTTCTAAAATACTGATTTCATTTGCATTTTTGCTATTCCCCGTTTCATTTGCATTTTACCAATAAACATTTTTTTCTTACATCTGCTGCTCGTGCTTTGGATATCTTGAGAACCAATCATCCGATTTTATTTCCGTCTGCGTCAAATTGATCCAAAATGTTATATACAGGGGGAGAAGCTATTTTTGTTTCCAGAGTATACTCTTGGGATTAGTGATGCTAGGATTAGCTGTCACATGTTGCCAATACATGTGACCCCAAAAAGTTATTATCAACAAAAATGCAATTCATTTAACTGTAAAATTATTTCAATAGCTTCTCCCCCTTGGGGCATGTCTTGGGCAGATGTAGGCAAGGTTTGAAGGTTCTGATACAGTTCGTTAAGTGAGGCTCTGCTGCACAAGCGAGAGATATGCATACCTTCATAACTTTGGAACATTTGGATGTAGAGACTTAAAATTTCACAGAGTTACTTGTACTGGTGTAAGTAGCATGTGCTCCAAATTTCATTCAGTTGTCTAAAAAAGTGATAAAGTTATGGTCGATCCCCATGTCCTCCCTTAAGGTTACGAATAAAGGTTAAAAAAAAAAAAAGCCTCCCAACTTAGGTGTTTTGACAAAAGTTACTCTAGAAAGTGACTTCTAATATCTGCACGCCAATCCAGGAAGTCTTAGGCACCACAAAAACGCGACGGCGGGAGAGAGATGCCAACCCACCGACGGCCATGGAGTCACTGTGCTGGCCGGCCCCCCTCGCCGACGACCGCTGGTCCCTGTGGCCTCCCGCGTTGTTGGTCCACGTGTCCATGGCCTGGGGGAAGCCCTCCTGGGGCCCGCTGGGGCCCCCCGTAGCCACGGTTCTGGAACGTGCGGCTAGAGCGCCCGGGGCCCCCGCCCACATTCCCCCCGCCACGGCCCCCACGGCTGCCTCCGCGCCCTGCACGTTAACGGAGACCCCAGATTTGAGTACACCCTGTTCCCGCATCAATCGGACCTCCACTTTGTTTCGCTTTAAGCGGGAGCATAGCAGGAGCCACCTTGGCGAGCTCTGGGGTTTCGTTGTTTCTGCCAGGCGTGCGTGCTCATGCAGTGCAAGCATCTACCGAAACAACATGCATCCAGTTAGTAGTTTCGGCTCTGCTTGCGCAAAAAGTGAAACAAACTACAATTACTACGTTTGATTTAACTGCACCTGCTTTACTGCGTTCACAATGTAGTATTGGATTTAAGACTGCAGCCTACCTTAAAACACTAGGAAGGGGGGCACCGCCCTGCACTTGTCTGCACCCGTGTAGGCTGATGCAGGTAAATCAAACGAGCCCGCAGAGCTTCAGAGAACCATATTGCGGCTACAAGTGCCTGGGACGCGTTACACTAAAATGAGATACAAGTGGCACGTTTTAAACGCCCATGATCAGACAATGCAAGTCAATTCCCGCTTGCACAATTGACGGAAAAAAAAAAAAAAGGCACCTCCACAAAACTTAGTGTTGTTATGAACAACCTTCCTAGACTTCGTCCCAGGGAACCCCACAACCCTTTAACACTAGGGAATAAAGCCAACCGATAACACTAGAATAAAGGCGTTTGGATAGTCAACAAGAGTTTACTGCATTAACAAAATGAAGGCCTTCAGACAGAATACGAAGGCAGAGGGGTTAGCTTGGGGCACAATGTAAAATATAGAGGGTGTTTCACGAAAAGTGGACAAATTCGATATTGCGAAAACTATGTGTCACAACAAAAGAGGCTTGCACCCTTTGGTCCTGGCCCAGGGGCCCCTTTGGGAGCTATCATTAAAGTTTGGGATAATTAAGCTGATAATTATTTTCGCATAATTAACTTTTTCGATATTATGTCTAAGAAAATTACTGAGCATCACCGAAAAACACCACATCAATAAATTGCAGGACGATAGAAGGTACGCGCAGCATTTTACGGCTTTCTGAAAACCGCACAACTTCGACGGGTTTTTAAGTCTCGGTTTGCAATCGGAGCGCTTCTCAACGCCAAAATAGTGCAACCAACCTCTGCTGCGCTGTCCTCGCGCAATGCAGCAGAGGCTGGTTGTACTATTTCTCCACGGGGTGCAGTGCCATCTGGGCCGAGAAGCGCTCCGATTGCAAACCAAAACTTAAAAACCCGTCAAAGTTGTGCGGTTTTTCAGAAAGCCGTAAAATGCTGCGCATACCTTTTCTGTGGTTTCTGCTCACGTTTAAAGTGAGATTTAACAATATATATCCCATTTTTAGCGATGCAAATGACATAGCACCTTTTCTTAATGCTTTTAATGTGAAGTAACTCATTATCCCAAAGTTTTCATAATTGAGCAACCAGGTCAATGCTTTGACCACCCTGTCGTGTCCAATTGAATTCGGAAATGGCTCGTAACTACAGGCTGTTGCAGCCCAAGATTTGCCTGCAGCACGAGCTACCTTCGACAACGGTTTGCCGTCTCTCGAGCTCGCACAGCCAAAGCACGATGGAAGGCAACAAGCGACACTAAAGGCAGAGCTTCTGCAGGTTTTACATCGCAACAGAATATAGCCAGATCACAAGCATACAAGCGCACGTCACACTCACTGATGCCCCGAGGTGGTGGCCGGCCGTCACCACCCCGATCTCCCGGACGGCCGTCTTCCAGGTTGCGTTCGTTCTTCTCAAGCTCCTTGTTCCTCCCTGCAACACCGGCAGTGTCTGGCATCAGGGAGGCATGCAAGGACACGAACAGGCAGTTTGCAAAACACTAGAAACGGTGCCGCGCTTCGCGGGTGTGCCGCTCAGGATGCTGCAGTCGAGACCGAGCAACCTCCGGGTTCAAGGATGCACCAGCTACATCCTGCTACGGGGCTCAGTCACAAGGGTTACCCAACAGGACCAAGGGACAAAATGTAGAGAGAGAGAGAGAGAGCACAGAAGCTTTCCAGCACTCCAAGAAAACAAGTCGGCATGGAACCAAAAGCGAGGAGTGGACGGAGGTGAGAAAAGACTTCCAGATGCAAAATGGAACTACTTTTAAGTGACATTTCTGAAAAAAAGTTTCAGACTGGCAACCACTAGAAACAAACTCGGCGGTTAGGCGGACAAGCCCACGCTGCATACATTTCAAAGGCTCGTGCTCCAAACTTCAGTTCCATCGAGGTAGAAAAGATGGATGAAGCGCTGGTTGGAACCTTCGCCCTTAGAGGTAGTTTCCAATTGGAATCTCAAGGTCTTGTTCCACCTTTTCTTCAAAGTTTCGGCTTTTGACAATCATGCTTATTCCCGATGTGACGCACTTCCTGGACACCCTTCAAGATGAGTTTTCCAAACTTTGTAGATCCTAATTAGCATGCACCAGAAAGAAAGCATGCAAGCAAGAATGCACATCTAGCTGCCCAGTCGTATTATTCTCCCCCCCCCCCCTTCTCATTCTGCAAGCCATGTGCAGTGAAGCAAGGGCACATGCAAGAGACGGTAGCTCAGTGGCACCTGCCGACATTATAGCTTACTTCACTTTATATGTGAGCAAAGCTACAAGCCAAGCATGATGTCTCAAATGATACTTGAACTGCAGGAGCGAGTATGCTTGGCGGAGGCGCTGAAAGCCCAAAGCTTGCTCTTGTAGCTTCTAATGCGCTACTACTTTAAAGTGGCTCGGGGCAAACTGATTCCGCGATCCCACGTGAAGCTCACATAGCAGAGGACAGACAAAGGAGAAAACAAAAGTGGACTCACAGCTGCCCCTCTGCGAGGTGCTCCCGACCCCTCTGGGGCCCCGAAGAGCCCCTGGCCCGGGGGCCGGCGCTGCCCCCCTTCCGGGGGCCATGCCCCGGTTCTCCTTGTTGCTCAGGGGGGCTGTTACACCGTCCCCCTTCTGGCCTGCACTCTCGCGGACCTTCTTTTTCTTGCCACGGGTCTCCCACTCTCCCTGCGACACAAAGGGCCCCCGGATGACGTCAAAACACTAGGTCGTAACACTCCAATAAAGACATTTCCCAAGATGAGAACAGGCAACAGAAAGAAAAGAATGCCCCACACCAAGATCAAATGTGCATTAACGCAACCGCCCGTAGCCACAGTGTCATGATTTAAACTAACATCGTTTAGAACCCACAGGTTGACTCACTACCTCGTGCCAACGGGGAAACTGTGCTTACCACAAAACACTGCCTTGAAACACAGCTTATAAAAAATCAAACTGGGCTCACCACTGACCACACCAGCATGACTTGCAGAAAGCCACACCAACGAAAAAATGCAGCAACCAAAACAGCTCCCTCATCCCAAAAGATACATCACAAACCAAAAACGTAGCCTAAAATCGTAGACAACCTTTCGTGGCAATTCGGAGGGTGTGTACGTGCATGGTTTCGACAGTGCTCGCACAACACAATGCTGCATCGTGAATCGAGCCAGAGGAAAACATCCTAGTTAAACCAGGCTCCTCGCATTATTGAGCTCCTTTCAGATTACCACGTCGACGAAAGAACCTCCAAAGCGGTGACAAGGACGTCGCAAGTGTATCTGTCACTTGGGCTTGCTCACCTCATGCTTGTTGCCTTCAATGAGCATGGCGATGGCTCCAGCAGGGTCGTTGTCGCAGTCGTGCAGCGCGATAACCACTGCATCGCTGGACTGGCCAGTCACTTCCATTACCTGTCAACAAGGAAGAACCAGAGCGGCTTCAACAAAGTTCTCACACACACAAAAAAACATGTACTCTAATTTACGAGCTAAAGAAATGTAAAAACGCCTTTCCATCTGATATTGCCAAACGGCTCAAGTAAGCACAGGCATCGTGCAAACTGCTGCTTGGAGACTAAACACCTCGTTCGATGACGACGACGATATACCGTAAAATCCCGAGATAGCCCACCTAACATCAAGAGCAAATCGGGTGAAAATATGGAGTGGGCTAACTTTCAATGTACGATCAAGAAAAGTTTAAAAAAAATTGCCATTTTTAGGTCATGTTCCTTCCAAGCTTGTTATGATGGCGAGCGGACAACGAAGCAAAAATCGCTGTACCTCCCAGTCAGCAATGTTCGCTTGTATCCCGCGATAGCTAACTAGCCGCATTTACGCCGAGGCCATCATTAATCCAAACGCTACTATTACTAGGAGTGGGCCATCTTTCGGTGCTTAAAAAAATATAGCAAATCAAGCCAAAAATAGGGGTGGGCTATATTTCAGGGGTGATGCATCTCTCGGGACTTTACGGCAGTTAAGCGTTCTGCTCTCGTGGACGTCTTCACTCGTCGTCGAGTGAAAGGCTACCATCGGCAGCTACAAATGTTAGCATCCTTCCCCATCATCACGCGGGACAAAAGCACCTCCATTCAGTTCCCTCTCCGTAATTTCCATAAATTTCTTTCAAAACAAATATCGTACGAAGTCAACAAAAACACTTCTGGACGTATGCCTCAGCAATATTCATCGCCCCCTACGCTAAGCTACTGTAAAGTAACCGTAAGAACTTTAGACTCCATGAAATGACACAATGAGAAACATCTGTCCCGCAATAGCAAATAAATCCTTCGCTAAATGAATAGAACACCATGAAGCATGCTGGGATTGTAGTCACATGCACTAAAGCAATGCATTGTAGTCACATGCACATGCAATCTAAAACAATTGCCACTTCACATCTGCATTCGTCATTGCCTTATTGCGGTTGTTTTCTTCTGATCTGTTCTACAGACAGGGCTAGCAAGTGCACCGCATGTGCGGCCCCCGACAGACTTTTCGGATGTCGAAAATTCAGACCTTCTCATTATTCCAGACATTGATGAAGAACCGTGACTTGCCCAAGTTTAATGGTACATATTAACACCCAATTGTTTAGCCAGTTTGCAGTTTCCGGAGAGCTTGGCTCGATGTCTCAGGTGGCAGCACTCTTTTAGTGCTGCCGAACCAGCCGCTAGATGTGTTCTGCTATGCGTATTGTTTTTGCTGCGCATGCTTATCTCAATTTCTTTGTATGGTCAATTTTTCATCTCTGACCAACATACTTTTTCGTTTTTGCACCAGTCACCATTCGTCAAGTGTGGAGTACGTTGTTAACAGTTTCTAAACTTCGCACCTAAACATCTTGCCAGTTCGTCACTTTGCCCTGCGTTGATGCGTCATTAATCGGACGCTTCTTCAGTCCCCACAAAGTCCGAAAAAATCAAGTGGCAACTGTAGCTACAAAACCAGCATGCTCCTTGCTGTTCGTACCAATTCGTCAAAGGTCTGCTGTAGCTCAGTTTCAACTGAGTGACAACAGACCTCTTGCGCAGCACGGTAGCGGTTGTTGTCGACGGGTGCCGAGATAAGGAAAGAGCTGCCCACCTGCTGTACTTTTTTCTGGATATCCGGATCATCTGATTTGGTCGGGTCGTTGATGATCTGTGCCAGCCGGATCTGCTCGGGGGTTGGCTGCAACAAATTAGACTGACAAATTGCAATCACACCGAAATTAAGGCAAACAAACAAACAGATCACCGTCTCACACGCTCATTGGTCTGTTTGACTGCCACAATCGATTATAGCTAGCTACCACAGCATAAAAGATTAGAATGCTTTCGAACACTGGAAACCGACAGTCGAGAGAGAAAGGGCTTGACCTCCCATAAACATACCTACCACTATCCATACATTCCCGAAAGGAGACTGGCAAGGTAATTATGCGTGCCGAGATTTACACTGAAACAGAACCACATGGGTTCTGTAGTGGAGTGCCTGCTCTGTGACGCCTAGGATATTGGACAAAGCTTCACCATTTCGCAAAGCTATGACAATGCGACTTTCCGGTGACATGCCCAGTTCCGCAAAATAACTTTTGACCACAGTTTTTTTGTTTTTGTTGCATCAGTGGCTTTGCAAAGCCACTGTAGAGCCTAAGAAAGAATGTGAAGTGTTTAGTCCAAGCAGTAAACATTGACAACCTACAACTATCTAAGCTGAAAGTGGCAAAGAAAATGCTGATTAATATCCACAAGAGAGGTTTGGGTCACCTCAGTTGCTTCTCTATAAATTTACACAATGGAAATTAATTTGATATAGGACTGAACTACGGTACCACTGCTGACACTTCCACTGAACGCAGACATTAGGTCAAAGGGCAAGGTTTTTGTTTTACTCATTTTATTTAGAAAGCTTCTGACTCGAGCCAACATGAAAAAAGGAGTGAAAGGAGGGGAGTGGGCTTTTAGATAAGTTATCACAAATGAAAACCTAGCATACTCTCCCTCTCAGTAAACAGGAAGATAACATGAAATGATTGGGCTTTGTCCAGAGAATTTTAAGCCCTGGCTGTTTTCAACCCTTTGTCAATTAGCACTAAACAAAGTTTCTTGTTCCTGCTCCTGCGTGTTTCCAATTCTCAATCCATGTGACAGTTGTGATGTCAACTCTCGCTCATGTTTATTTTGGTTCTTTCCGCAGTTTCTAGTCCTGAACAGACCTGATAGCGTTTCAGAAGCAGGAAATAAATATCTAAATAAAACACAAGGAGTGTAGGGGAACAAAGCTCTCATATTATTCTTTTGAACTGTGATCATGAATATATTAAACCGGCGAGCAACTATTAATGATGGTAAAAAATACACTGAAACCAAACAAACAAACACCTAGTTCTGCAAGAAAAAATAAATAAAATAGAAATGGTGATGAAACGATGAAACCAGTATCTGATATCAGAAAAGAATATAGCACATTTTCCCTCTTCAGCTGAAACATGATGCAAAAGGCAAAATTAATTGTTAGTCTGACCTTCATTGGTATATGCGCTTGTGCTACCACTGACTGTCGTCTGCTTAATTGGTTAAAACATACTGTATGTTTTTTTGTTTTTTTTAAGTACGTGTTGATGTTTTGTTTTTATTACATTTGCGTGTATTTTGTATTAGAATATAGTCACCTTGCACCCTCCCCCTTATGTAATGCCTTCGGGAGATTTGAGGTCAATAAATGAAATATAACCGGGGCTGTCACATGTAAAAAAAAGAAAAACAATGCAAGCTTTCTATGAAAAAGCTGGCAATAGTCTAAGGTGCCTCAGTCTAAAATGCCTATTCACAAACGTTTGGACCTCTGCAGGGAGCTGGAGAAGGGTAACCTGTGGTGAAATAATTCACTAGCAAAGGCAAAACTATTGAATTTATGAGAAAACAAGGATGCAGCTTGTCACAAAAAGCACTAATTCCCTTCCTAGGGACTCTCACATGTAAAAACAATGCAAGATTTTTATGAAAGACACAAAAAGCTGGCAATGGTCGTAAGGTGCTTCAGTCTAAAATGTCTATTTTTAGAAGTTTGGACCTATGCAGGGAACTAGCAAACGAAAAAATATCCCATTTTTCAGCAAAACAAGGATGCAGCTTGTCACAAAAAGTAATAATTCATTTCCTTTTTTCCATAAAAGGAAGGGTCATAAAAAGTAAGGCGAGCCAAAGAAAAAACGTAAAAAGAAAACAGAGTTAGAGGTTCAAACCTCCCAAACGATAATGCCCACCGGAAACGATCCTTTCACGAGCCAAACGCGAAACAGACATCAATATTTTTAGCGCTCGAAACAAAAAGCCAAACGATGTTCACGAAATCGGAGCAACGGCTTTTAACCACGCCACAAAAGGGAGCGTGCACGTGTGGCAAACCAACGCCATCGTGTACCACGAGACGCCTTCGACGGCGACGTCGACGAAAGCGCGCGGCACGCGACGTGAAAACGCAAAAAAGAAAAACGCGAGGTCTCACCTGGACTTTGGGGTTGAATCCGTCGGGAGGCTTGGCATGCCCATCTGTGGCATTGGCCGACTTGGGGGACTGTGCCGTGGCCGACGACGGCGACTTGTTCCCCCGGTCCCGGGTGCTCTTCCCAGCCCTCTGTGTGTTACTCGAACTCATCACTTGAATACCGTATGTACAAAATGTTATGTACAAAAACCCTGCCGTGGTGGGAAAGAGAAGAGGCGAAACAAAGGGATCAGCGTCTGCTACTGCCGCGAGACCGCGATCACTGAACCGTTCACCACGCGTCGCGTTCGCGCAGCACTTTTTGAGAACACGCAATTTCAACGCGGGTTTACAGCGTTCACGAAGCGACGTCGCGCTGTGTCCGCGACGCGGTAAGTGAAGTCACGTCGTCGGAACCGCTTTTCTTTGCGCCGTGGAGGCACACTCAACTTCGTAAGCGGGTTACGACGATGCCGAGCACGGTGCGCTTGACGGTGCGTCGGGGCGCGCTTCGTGGTACGGTCAGTACGGTCGTCCCGCGTCGACGCGAGCGGGAAACATCGGAGATCGGAGGAAACTCTCGAGAACGGCCATTCTACAGGGCGACATCGATTTCCGCGACGCGTTTTCGAGACCGTACGTTTCGAAGCGAACAACGAGGACGGTGGCCGCGTCGCTCGGGCTGTCGCTGGCAGCGCACAAACGACGACCAACCAAGCGTTAGGCTTAGCGGCTAAGCCTCGCACCGCGACTCCGAAACGGGACACAGAACAGACGAAAAACGGCTTACAGCGTCGAAGCGCGAAGTTACATGGACACTCCGGGCTCCGAACCGTGGACGCGAAGCGCACTAGAGCTGTACGCAGGACTAAAACGTGCGTACAGCGACACAGTTATCTTAGAACAATAAAACAGGTTCAAATGCGATTTACCTTGGAAATGCGCTCACAAAAAGCTCATGTCTCACGTGACCGCAAACCTCTGGTTTATGACGTCATAAATTTCATGTATGACGTTTAGTCTCGTAGCGCATTCAGCGCAGGCGTTTACAATAAAAAAAAAACTCGTTTACAAGAATATTTTTTATTGTTTTGTTTTAACATAAGTTTTAATGTTTTTATAAATTTCATGTACAAATGACGATGAATATACAGCGAGCTAGTTTGAAAATGAAAGTAATCGAGCAACGCTGTGCCACGACAAACCGGTCGACTCGCGCGGCTTGTGTTCGTCGCTTCGACAATCGTATGTGTGCTTTTAAAACTGTTGAAGCTGCAGAATTGTGATGGCATCGACTCAGGCAAACGCCACAACGTTCAAGGTTTGTCCAGGAGAAAATCCTTGCAGACGTTGATTCGGTCGGACTTCTGTTCCGGCAGTTGCTTTGCGTCTCCCAGCGCAATGTAAAATGTTGCTCGTTGTTGATTCTCGCGCGTTGAAATGTTTCGAAAGATTATGCCTCATTCTTTTGTATTTTTTTTCTTCCAGTATTCTATCCACGACGCTGCTTTCGGACATGCCCAGACAGGATTTGTTTGGGGCACCGGAAATTCACTCCTTGTATTTCCTCAAACCCAGGCCGATCCTTTGGGAGGAGGTATGCTGCTCTCTTTCCAAGTTGCTGCCGTCGACCTATGCGCAGCGCAAGTTCGTCTGCTTCGTTTGCACGGGTTGTGGTGGCGTCAAAACGCCGAGCTCTGATTGGCCCTGATTGAAGGGTAGTGCGTACAGCTCAAGGCGCTTGCTTCGATGTCAACCCACCATCCTCTCAATCGAAGCCAATCGGAGATCGGCGTCGTTCTGACGCCACCGCAACTTCTGCGCGTGCACGATTGGCCCTCTCCTCCCCCCTCATCTACTTTTACAACGCCTACACACACACACACACTGCGCAAGAAGCACACGACTTGCTCTCCGTATAGTCGGTGACAGGTCAAGAATTCAGGGCGAGGGAGCTGGCGAGGAGGAAGCAGATTGAATGCTGGAGAGCAGAGGAAACATCCCCCTCTCTTCAGCATTCCACCTGCTTCATCCTCCCCGGTCCTTTCCCTCGCCCTGGGTTTTTGATCTGTCATCGACCATTGGTGTCGTGCTGAAGCTGGAGCATGTACTATCGTGGACACTGTTAGCTATAACACGGCAGCGGCGGCCGTCCCGTACCCCCAGCGCCCCATAGCAGGCGCCGTCCGAAACTCCGCGCATGCGCCGTGTGACGAACTCGCTCTTCCCGCCGGCGAGCACACCCTCGCTTTGTCGTCTGCTAGGCACAGAGCAGACGACGCCACAGGGCTTACCAATTTTCGCTGAACACGGTTCAGCGAGCCACCGCGTAAGAGGTGCTTACGGTTGATTCTTTGACTCCGCTGGCTAAGGATGATCATCGCCACTAAATGTAATATCACGATAGATTAAATTTGTTAATGGGACAAACTTGCAGTTGTACTCCTTTTCACTTTAGGTCTAAGCGCAGTGGTCGCTACGAGACGATAGGGCCAACCAGGCAGCGACAAAAGCACACATTTTGAACCTTATTGGGTACCCCAGTGCTGCACTCCGTGACGTTGCACTTTTGCCGCTATTTGATTGGCTCTGTCGTTTTGTAGTGCACGCTGCGCTCGGACTTAAGATGAAACGGAGTATAAAAGTCTATTTCAACGTCACACCTGCTGGGCTCATACTGGTTTGCGAACGCATATCGCTAAAAATGCATTGCAAACGCCTGTTTCTAAAAAATCAAGAAAAGCCAAAACAAAAAAAAACGTAGACAGGGGTAATGCCCTAATGACTCAGCTATCTGCCCCAATAAAAATCGCTGGTTGAAAATGAGTTTAAGACCAGTTCGCTATAGCGAAGGTATCAGACGAGCAGCACTGTGGCATCGCCTGCTCTGCGCCTAGCCTAGCAGACGACAAAGCGAGGGTGTGCTCGCAGGCGGGAAGAGCGAGTTCGCCACACGGCGCATGCGCGGAGTTTCGGACGGCGCCAGCTATGTGGCGCTGGGGGTACGGGACGGCCGCCGCTGCCGTGTTATAGCTAACAGTGTCCACGATAGTACAGTTACTCTAAAGCAGGGTGACATGAACTTTACACCACAGATGGCATTGCCCCTATGTGTGCGAGGGGGCGTTTTTGCTACAAGATCGATTGAAACTTGTGCAAGACGTGTCTCTCCTTGTAGCGAAGAGTGATCAAAATCATTTACGAGACTTACAAAAGTGGCCCGCACTTGCAAGGCAAGCACGTGGTCGCTGGCGCTCACTCTAATGATTGTGAAGCAAAAGACATTTATTGAAGAAACTCACTGTCCAAGACTGTAAAAAAAAATTAAAAAAGCTGACAAACGAAGGGGGCACAAAGGCAAACTTGAATTCCAGTGAAATGAAAGAAATAGCCCTTTTTCAAAAGTACCTGCACCTCCTCCTATTGAGCAGAGCGAATGCTGGAGAGGAGGCGACCTCTTCTCTAGAGTTTACACTGCTAAGGCGGAGAGAGGTGGGAGGACCTTCCCCTGAACTCTTGATCTGCCGCCGATTATAATAGATGCTGTGCCAGTTATTCGAGGCCACCATATTTTAGACAGGCACTCTGAGCACCCATTGGACGCAAGTGCTGCATTGACGTTCGGTGCAGGCTCGAGTTTAGTCATTCGCTTTGAGCTGCAAGCAATGGCCAAAACGTGGCGACCGCCAGCATTCTTCAACTGGGCTTTACAAAGATTTCTACGAGCGTGACATGAAGTGCTTTTTTTTTTGTCTGCCAGTAAAGTTAGATCTGCCTTTTGGTGACACAAGCAACCTTCCGAGCTATTGTCTGCTCATAATCGTGTCATTCCATAGCCATTTCATGACCCTCAAACAAACAAAAAAGATATATATATTTATATATATATTGATGAGCCATGTTTGACATGTGTGCAAGCAGCATTTGTTGTTCGTCACTCTGGTGGGGCATGACCCACAGTGGTGCAACCAGTTGCTGCAACAAACTGGTGCAATAACTACTGCATAAGAAGTTGTGCATCTACACACGAATGTTGCATGCGGCAATGCAGGGTCACAAAAAAGGTGTAAAACACCAGAAGATTAACATATAAATCCCACTTGGTTTTTTTTTTTTTCTTAAACAATATTGCAGTCTTTGGAGAGTAGCATGAGAGGTACATAGTCCATACAGCGAACGACACCTTTTTTTACGCCTGCATAGTAAAACTGATCCGTGGCTGTGCTGGGTTGCTGCAACCGCTAACTTATGCAGACCCGCCTTGGTCCATCTTTCAGTGCCTAAAAGACGGGCCAGAAGCGAGTGCTCTGCCATTATTCGTGTGTTGTAGATGTCGATGTGGACTTACAAAGAAAGAAATGCATATAGGTTCCACCGTCGTCCATGAATTAGGGTGAGGAAAAAAAGCATTATGAAATAATATACCTCTGTTGGTACCGCCTGGGAAGGCACAACCGATTTAAAGGGATGCTGAACCGAAATGTGGATTTTGCAAAATAGGGCCGCAGAAGCGTTGAGCGGGACGCTATGGACTCCAAGACATTGCTCGTACATCGATATCTCAAACGGATGGCCTTATTTTTGAAAACGAAGGGCGCGATTAAGCGAGGACTGGGACGTCACGATCCTCCTGGAACAGTTGAGAATGAGGGGAAGTGGCCTCGCTTCTCTCCTCCTCCCTTTGGTTCACCTAATTGAGGGCTTGAAGCGAAGAGGAGAGGGAATGAGAATTGTGATGTGAGACCTCTCATCAGCCTTCTCGTCCGTGTTCAATCGCTCACTTTTTTTTCCAAAGGTACAGCCAACCGTTAGAGATGGTATCGCTGTATGAGTGATGTTTTGGGGTTTTGCAGTGTCCCCGCCTATCGCTCCAGCCTTGTTTTGTGAGCTCCAAATTTCGTTTCAGCATCCCTTTAAAGCCAAACACACAGACGCAAATTCGGGAAAAAAGCTGCATCTTATATACTTGAAATCATGGTAAGCAAACGGTCCTGGCGACGTGGATCGCCGGCTCTTTGTCTCCTTAGCAAAACAGATGTGATGAATGTCGTTCCTGCCCTTGCAGATCAGAGGAGCGGCAGGAGGCCAGGCCAGCTTCACGACGTGCGGTGGAACAGTTCCCTCGACCTACCCGTCACGAGGCGACTCGTCAACGAATCGTGCGGTGAGTCCTCCGGAGAGAAACACTCAGTGCTTCATCATCCCTGGTCTTTACTATATTAGATTCATTTGCTAAAGTATTTGTTAGTCCAGCCTTTTTTTTATGCGCATTTACTCATCTGCCACCACTTCTGATAAGCCTGTGAAGTTAAGTGTGGGCAGCAGGGGGCAAATGTTCCATAAGCAGGATCGGCAGGATCCTCCTAATGATACCAATTTGACTGTAAGAATGCTGTGACGATCGAGGGCAGTCATTAAAAAATATGGTCTCCCAACTCGGGAAAGCATTAAGCGCCAGTCCTGTTGTACGTGTGCCTTCTTTGTTGTCCTTGTGAAGTTGCGCTATTTTAATCATGTCAAGTAAGAACCAACTAGACCAAACCAAAAGTTGTGTTACAAGCATATTGGCTTTGTCTGGCTTTCGTGCGAAGGAACCTTTGTTCATTCGTCAAGCCCTGGAGCCAGGACCCGTCCGTGAATGGGCACGGTAGATTCCTTCAAGTCTCAGTGGAAGATTGTCGACCTTGCCTACATGTGCCACCTTGAGTCACGGCATTGCATCATTTGCTTAGACTTGTCACATCCTTAAGTTTAGAGGCTAGATTATATATTTTGGAAAGAAAACATGTACAAGTGTACGAGCCAGTAATCGTGAGGCCTCACATATCCGACGGTCACTGTAAAATCCTGTATGAACGCCTTCCCCCCGAAAGATCCCATCTTTTAGGCTGAATATCCACGACATAAAAATTCAGAAAAGCGCCCTTCCCTGATTCCCATCAGTTATCATGTGATGTCCGACCATAATCACACCAACCGCACTATCTTCGGTACCAATATGTGTCGAGCGAGTTTGTAGCATGTTTCCCTTTGTTTATCGCACCGTAACACGTGAATTTGCTACACCCGCAATCTGCGGTGTCAGTTCCCGTGACATGCGAGTTCGTAGCGGGTTCCCACGTTTTTTGTCTGCAACCTGCGTGCGCGATATCGGTCCCCGTGACACCCGAGTTTGTAGCAGGGTCGCGCGTGTTTATTGCACCGTGAAGTGCAGAACTGCTTCGTCCACTATCAAAATAACCCTTTTGCTTTTGTCATAGGAGCTTGATGTGTCTGGCAACAAATTTCTGAGCTTAGCTCAAGTGCTCGTGAATGGCAACTGGATGATCCAAGGAACATATAGATCAGTTAGTCCTCAAAGGGCGTAGACGACATCAGGAGGGGATACAAGATTGCAGCCGTACATCACGAAGAAAGGTGTCTGATGAACTGTGTCTTAAAATTTGGTATTCTAGCCGAAGAACACATAAGGGAGGACGTCGGTTCACCTATGAACACTATCTGTGGCCACATTTATCCTCTGCTTGAGCGTCTGGTTCATCCATTTGCAGAGGCCATTCACAGCAGGATGGTAGGGTGTAGTAGGGAGTGACGATTGTCACGGTTCTGAAGTATGCCAAAGTGCCACACGCTATCATCCGCGTGCCACGCTCGATCATCACAACTGGACAGCTGTGTTCTTGGATCATTAAAAATTCGACGGACTTCTGCTCCGTAACCGCTTGAGTGTTCTGCATTGACTTTGCCGTCCACAAGCTTCATCGGGCAGTCTGTTGGTGGTGACAGCGATGAATACGTAACCTCCGGGATGCCTTAACTGACCTGACGGTATGTGACCCTACTGTGTGGAACGGAGAATGGGCTTCTATTTGGAGTCCAAAGGCACTGCAGATGTCATCTTTGTACTTTGGAGGAGGTCTTAATACGTGACTGAAAATCTTTACGTCCTCAGGAGAGTTTCGGTCAGAGTAACTTCAAAGGCCTGCTTGTTGCCCATCTGGGCATCGTGCCTCACTCCCCTGTGAAACTCTCAGTTCCTCGGAGTCACAGTGGCAAGCTAAATAACACTGATTGAAGGGGCCTTCACTCCTCCTGTGAAGGACGCCGTCATGAATGACAAACTTGCGCTGCACTGGTCTCTGCTTCAACTATGCGTGCCCCTTTCGAGCCTCGGCAAAGCATCGTCCGCAAAACTGTTAATAATACATGTGGGATTTACATTATCCATCGGGTGCACCTTGTGATTGTCTTCTTTACGTCTCCATTTAGTTCTACCCCGTAGCTTCTTGTTACCTCAGCTGACGTGTAACGGGGTCTTACCCTCGTTGCAGGCTCTGCAACATTCGTTCTTTGTTTGCTTTTGTCACCTTCTCGCAGGAGTCTTCCTGGAGCTTCAGAAGATTGTGTCTGAAAGCAAGGGAGAGGCAGCCCATCCACAGTAGGCTTCTTTTTCACCCCTCTCGCTTTAGCTGTTCACCATTTCCGGCGACGTTTAAAGACCGGTTCAAACACTTACAACTGCTCATGATTGAGTGCATTAAGGCCTCTTCCAATATCTTACGACGAGAGAACACACTGCCACTATCTATGAGGTGGCCTCGGAACTGCATTTCACTAGAGCGAAAGTTTGCACAGTGTTTGCAAGATCAAGTCTATACATACTATCTACGTGAATTGTTTATAGCATCGTTGTTTATAACATTGTCAAAGCATTTTCAATCCATAAATAAAAAATTATGAGTGAAAAAAAAAAAGAGTGTTCCACGGTTGTTTAATTCTTTAACCACCAAGTTATTTTCGAAAACAATGTACAAACTTTCCCAAATGTTTTTATTTGCACATATTTTTTCTTATGTCGTTCTGATTTTGCATATACATTACTTGATTGGTTTCTGATTGGTATTAACACAAAACTTATAAAAGAAAAAGTTGATTTTTATGGAAGCTTTCCCTCTGTGCATGTAAGAGTAATAGAATAACACGTGCTGAAATGCGCAGTATTTATTTGAACATACGCACCGTAACAAAATATCAAGTGCCTAGACGTTTCTCCGATACCAGCGCTAACAAATACATCTCAACTTGCGGTTTGCCAACGATTCCTTGCAAAATTATTAGCGCAAGAAACACCATTATCTCTTCGCGGTCCACCGGTTTTCATGAAGAACCCCGCGCTGCGAAATGCGGGACCGCGTAGCGGTTTGTCTCTGTCACAATGAGGTCGACAAGGTCCCAATAAAAAAAAAACCTCGAACCAGCCGAGAATGTCTTTTTCGTCAGTGGGTTGCCGCAGAATCCCAGGCACTGCACAAAACGGAAACCTCGGAGGCGCGGGTGGCGGGTTTTCAGTGTTTACGCGTTGCCACACTCGAACACTACCCAGCGCGTCGTCGTTGTCTAAGTCCGTTTCGTATTCAAAAATCCATGTCCGACTCACTTTCAGAGACAAATTCAATGTCTTCATCGTCGCTACTGTTCAAACTGCCGCAAGAGAGAGCCCTTTTCCGAGGGCTGTCACCGGCATCACTCAAGAGTCAAGCGTGCTGCCGTTTCTGATCACTGTTGCAAGGCTAGATACGTGCCAAAGGCCAAAACACGCTGTATTTGCACGACCTCTCCTGTCCTCCAGTGTTGAAAATTGAAACTAAAGCCGATGGACGAACCTGTCTTGTGTTTGGCAGCGAAAGCAAACCATCATTTTGGCTGGACGAGTGTGACTCGTCATCGGCGATATTGGTACAACCTTCCATGACGAGTACAGCTCGGGCCGGGTGGTTAAAGGGTTAATAGATGGTGCAAACCTGTTCTCTCGTCGTGAGAGATCACAAAAGGTTGTGACACACTCGGTCGTAAACAGTAGAAAGAGTGCGAACAAGCTTTAATACGTGTACCTTGTCTCACGGCTCATCCCGACAGGCTGGTCAAGATCAGCCGCAGTTACCGCGCAATCCTGAGCGTCTGCTGGCAGAGTTGCCTCGGTATGTGGAAGTTTTTTTTCCCTGCTTCACATGTTTTTGCTTTTGGTTTCGCTCGCAGTCTGTGGCGAAAGTGATTTTTGGGGGTCAAGTTAGCAGTGGTGCTGCGGTGCTTCGACTGCCAAAGGAAGCAGCTCCAGTTTGCCGCGTTTTGCCGACAGAACGAAAGTGGGGGGAATAACTGTAGCGAATCGCAGTGCAGAAATCGAACAAGATGGAAGCATGTCCTGTGACGTAAACATGACGCCAACGAGTGGTTTTCTTAAAAGGGGGCGGGGGGGAGTTTTTTTTTGTTTTTTTTACATGTGTTTTATTTTGGTGTTTAACAAAATGTCGCTTTCGGAGTTCAGTGCCCCTTGAAAGATAGGGCAAACAAACCTTTGAGAGTAAACAGCAGCACTTTGCTTGTTTTAAAGAAAACCCAGGTCTGTGACCACAGACGTTGGTATAGTACTTTACCGTATTCATTGTACTGTTGTGCATCGTATAAACAACTCTTCTGATGCATCTAGTTATGTAGTACGATATTTCCTGATGTATAAGTCGCATTTTTCCCCCGAAATGTTTGTTGGTGCGTCTCATACGACATTGCGGCTAATATATAATTGTTTTACTACTTCAGTAAACTCTCAATAATTTGAACTTGAGGGGGACTAAAACTTTAACCATTTCGTCGTTTACCCTGAGACTGGGTTTTTTTTTAGAAAAGCAAAAGTAACAGAAAAACCATTTCTGTTACTTTTGCTCTTCTAAAAAAAACCCAGTCTCAGGGTAAACGACGAAATGGTTGACTTCCACCAGCTAGCCTGTACTATGACTCTTTTTCACTAAAACTTTGTTGGAATAATGCAAATTTTGAATTACTGGCAGTTTCCTCTCTAAAAATGCATAGGTAGGGACCTGCATGTTAGTTTCAATTATCTGCAAGTTTGAATTAAGAGAGTTTGAATTTGACGAGATTCTACTGTATAAGAATGAACCTGAACTGCGGATGTTTGCGACGAGGGTTATATTTCTTGTTTGAATCGTTAACAAGAATTTTGAAACTTCCTCTCACTTACAAATGTATTGCAATCATAACATACATATGCGGGCTTTTCAATGCAGTTTCACTGTGCCGACCGTGGTGCAAGTTATACAGAGGTGCAACTTATGTACAAACTTTTTATAGCGGAGCTGTTAAGGGCTAGTTTCCCCAGGATCGTGTCCTCCAAAGAAATGCCGACACAAAACTCTGTTGCCGCCGTTGCTCATAGATGGCGGTAGCTGTCCAGAGTGTTGTATTTGCCGGTTGCCCACTTCCCGCCGTCGCTCATAGATCGCGGCAACATTTCTTTGGAGGAAGAAGAAGAGCGGGAACGGAGTGAGTGGCGAAGTAGCAGCAGCGCTATCACCTAATGTTACACTGCGTCGAGCGCTTCAGATTCCCTTGCGAAAGAAGAGCAGATCGCTCGCCTGGAAAGCCATCGCCGAGAACAGAAGCTACAGCTCCGCTGCTCTTCCTTCTTCACCAAAGTGAAAAGGCTGAAAGTTTTTTTTTCTGAAAATGACCATTTATGGCCAGGTGCGACTTATAGAACGGAAAATCTGATATTTGTTTGTCAGGCACATTTCCCTGATTACGTGTGTTGAGGTCAAACTCTGCTTTCATTGTCCAGAGGAGTTGGATGCCACAGACGAAGATCGTCGCGCCGAGAACCAGGCAAAGGTGAGAAAGTCCCGTGGAAAGTCTCCACTATCTTTCTAGAACACAAAGCATAATTAAGGAATTTATGGATGTATGATTGAACAATTACGCCTGAACTCTATGAATAGGACGGTGATTTTATTGGGAGAACGACATTAATTTGCTGTTTTTCTTCTAAAAGATATATGGCCATGAAGCTAAGACAGTAAGTCCCCTTGAGGAGAGTTGGGGGGGGGGGGGAAAGATTTATTTTAAGGTTTCAAAAAAATTGTTTTACACACAAAAAAAAACACTTTTATTTTGTTTTTAGGTTTTCCAGAAGGCTGGACAAAACTAAGAACTTTCATTAATTCTCTGGTTCTCCACCATTTGTGAATTACGTATAAGAAAGCTCTCATTATCTGCTGTGCCTGCTTACCACTATGTAATAGTAGACGCGTGTCGTAGCACTGAATCCCATATGCGCAAGTGTTTTTTTATTCTCTTTGATCACGCTTTCAAAATACAAAGCCTTAACTGTTCTCTCTGTTTTTTGTTTTTTTCATTGTGAATTTTCAAGAGAGAAGTTCTGCAGTACATCGAACTTATCTGGCATCTCTGCGAGATCCTCTTCTTGGACATACAACCAGGTATTATTTGCTTTTTGTCTCAAATATTTATTTTGTACTTGCTCTTTGTAGTCTGGTAAAGAGATGGCTGAAATATCGGGTGTCCCAAATAGCGGCCAGGCTCTTTAAATCGACTGCAAATTCGGTTTCTTATTCCATCGCGCTACGATTTTGTGCAGCGTTGCCTCTCAGGTGGTGTATTTTTCTATCAAATTTGCAAAGAGTGAGCTTACCTGAGGAAAAAGTAAAAAGAAAGAGGCCTAACTGTTATGGAAATGCAGTGAAGCCACCAATCTTCAAACAATAGGGCACCCTATTGTTTGAAGACCGGTGGCTTTGCTGCATTTCCATAAGAGTTAGGCCTTCTTCTTTTTTTACTTTTTCCTCAGGTAAGCTTCGCTCTTTGCAAATTTGATAGAAAAAATGCACCACCTGTGAGGCAACGCTGAACAAAATCGTAACACGATAGGTTAAGAAACCGAATTTTGCAGTCAATTTAAAGAGCCTGGTCACTACTTGAGAAACTCGGTATTTACCAGAGATCTGTAGGCGTTGCAATTTCTGCATATGCATTAAGTACGTAAGGCATAGAAAGAAATTAAATTTTGAAACGAAGAATCTGTGTGATGTGTAAAGTGATTGCAAGGATGACATAAATGTTAATGTGATAATGAATCGCAGAAAAGGCAGGCTCAAAGTTGAAGATGGCAATGTTTGTACACAGTGTAGAACAAACCAAGCCAATATAGGGTGGTCTGTATTGGACAACTTTTTGATTAGCTTTTTGGTCAACTTTTTGATTAGCTATCACCAGCTCGCCTTTTGTTAGCAGTTCGTTTGAATTCACAGTGGAGTTTCCCCTGATCAAACAAGCTTTTATCAGGTCATATTTTCTGTAGTAGAGGTGTGCTCTGTGGGAAATCTAGCATAGCAATCTTTTCTATGAACTTTTGTTGCCATATTTGCCTTTTTTAGTGCTGAGAGCGTTCTTAAAGGAATACTGCAACGAAATTTCGGCACTTATTTTTTTGTCTACATGTGTTCAAAGGAGCAGTATCACATCGGACACACTAATATCTTGTTAAAAAAGACATGAAAAGGTTTTTGAAACGAATTAAACGATTAGCAAAGAGCACCGGGTGGATGTCGCTAACGCCTTGTTTGTAATGCCCGTCTAGGAACCTTGACAGGTAGTGACGGTAACTGTCTTGCCTCCGGCCACCATGAGAGAAGAGGAAAAGGAGGAACTCCCCTCTTCACGAGAATCTCTTTTGTGTGACAAGATTATAGAAGATTAACCCGTCACTCAAAATTTGTACAAAAGCTGCCACTTTGGTGGCTGGAACGACTTGGTCATTCTCTCGACGTTAGCCTCGCCACAGCTTTGCTCCTCCCGAGACGAACTACGTCGCGATTGCGGCAGATGTCCTCTGCCCTCTGCTGGCTGCTTTCCGAGCGTTTGCCAGAGTGGGCTGTTTATAACGCAAAATACAGCCTCCAGGCTCAAAATACATAAGTGCCATTGTCATTTACGGATATTGTGGATCATATTTAGCCTATTTTTTAACACTATGGGTATATTTCAAATTTCATTGAAGCACCCTTTAAGTAGGTTGCCAAATATGCTTACATGAATGCACAAGCACACTGGCAGGTTGCTCTTGTGCTAGCATGTGAAATGGGGATTTAGCAGTCTCCTTGACCATATGCCAAAAAACAGGAGGGCTTTTCTTGTTTTGCGTAGTGCTTGAGGTTTCAAACCAAGTACCTAGCAATTCACAAGTTCTCCAGAGTGTCCCCAGTAACTCCCCACAATATCCCCAGTGGCTCCCCACAATATCCCCAGTGGTTCTCTGCAGTATCCTTTAGGGCAGTGGTCTCAAACTCATTTGAGTGTGAGGGTCCGAGTAGCCCACACCGAAAGGGCGAGGGCCATCGTAAGATGAGGGTGGGAGGAGTGGGGGAGGGGGGCATAAAAATGGTTTTAAAGTGGTCAGACCTTGTTCTTTAAGCTTTTTGGAAACTGACAGTTGTCTCCAGTGACATCCTTAGATTTGATTTGTTTATATGATTACCTTGGGCCCTGACCAGATGTGATAACATGAATTAAGATGATACCGCACCGCCAACGTGCTGGAATTATTAATAGAATGATAGAGGGAGTACGCTGTCGTCCCTGTTGCTCAATACACTCAGGAATTCAAACACAAAACATGTATCTAAAAAACATTAGGTTAATTTGACAGTTTTTGCTTTCTGGCGATTTTTATTCGAACACTCTGAAGAAATACTTGTTTTTTAATGGGAATATTTTTTGAAGGCTAGAATCCCGAGATCGTAGCTTTATCTTTGACGGTTGCTCCTGCTGATCAAGAATTCGGGCAGCCGAGAGGCTTTCTTCAACAACAAATAGCTCGCGATTGCAGCCTATGTAGCGGAACTGTTGTGCGTGACAAGAAGCTGGGAAGCAAGAAAAAAGCGAAATGAAGGGCAAATTATCACAGATATGTATCAAATATGTGAATACATTAACAGAGCAGAGATACGCTTCAAGCGAAAATGAATCGACGAGATGAGATCACTATCGCGCATCTCATTTCTAGCGCTCGAGACATGGGAAGCGGGACTCGTAGCCGGTTGCCTGCGGGCCGCGTCTCAGTGAGTCGCGGGCCGCGTGTTTGAGACCCCTGCTTTAGGGTCTCCCAAAGCATCCTTAGAAGTTCCCCAGACTATCCCTAGGAGTTGCCTAGAGTATACCCGGATGCCTCAAGAACTGCAACTTCTTCAGTGCCCTTTATTCCCCTAAACACCATCCTGCAGCTTTACCCTTGCCTTACCGCTTTCTCAGTGTTTGGAGCAGTAAGCCAAGTGCAAGAACTTTTCATTGAGTTCCCGTGAAAGTGGCCCTTGTGCCTATTTTTGCATGGCTATCTTTTTCTCCATGGTTTGTTCCACAGACACATCTCTAGAAGGTTTGTACCACACACAGATCTCCTTCCCTCTCCCTCCTCAAATACAAAGAGAGAAAGAAAAATCTTTGACCTCTGCTGAAAGTTTTGCAGGTCGACTTCGGAGTAGCAAAATGCTTCAGCTTAGCTGAACCCTCTCTCTGGTCTTGGCATTGTTTCAATAAAGCAGTGCAGAAGCTCACAGACTTTGAAAACAATAATGCACACACTAAAGAGTGCTTGGCCCATTCAATGGGTGAGTCAAGCCTCCTAACATATAGTGTCTAAACTGGAAAAGAAATGTTTTACTTAGGGGAGGGAAGGCTAAGGAAATTAGAGAATTTGGCAAATTAATGAGGGTACCTTGGGAGTCCATGAGAGTACTTTGGAGAACTCAAAAGGGTACCTTGGGGAACTCATGAGTGTACTCTGGAGAACCCATGAGGGTACTCTGGGGAACCCATGGGACTACCTTAGGGAACCCATGAGGGTACTTTGGGGAGCCCATGAAGGTACTCTGGAGAATCCATGAAGGTGCCTTGGGAACCCAGAGGGTAGCTTGAGGAACTCATGAGGGTACTCTGGGGAACCCAGGAGGGTACCCTGGAGAATCCATGAAGGTGCCTTGGGAACCCATGAAGGTAGCTTGAGGAACTCATGAGGGTACTCTGGGGAACCCAGGAGGGTACCCTGGAGAATCCATGAAGGTGCCTTGGGAACTTATAAGGGTAGCTTGAGGAACTCATGAGGGTACTCTAGGGAACCCAGGAGGGTATCCTGGATTCCTAAGAAGCCAGTATGAGAACTGATGTATGAAGGGTCTCCTTGACACCCATACAGGCACGGCGTCTCCTGACCCAGCTACAGCGCTGGGCCCAAAGCCACGTGCCAGAGTCCCTCTCCACACAGATGAAGGAAATGTGGGAGGAGGAGAGCCCTCACCTGTCGCCTCACTACTGGGACGTGGTGAGTGCATGCATAGACTACAGCACGCCATTGTATCGCTTTCTGTTGGCAAGTCACGACGGATGCCTATTGTGCGTCCGCCTAATGTGCGTCCGTCGTGACTTTCCAGCACGAATTGCAAGTCTTTTCTATTTGGTTCGAGATTTGCCTCTAGGAACACTTTTGGAATGTTTGGCTGGGAACATCTTATGCAAAGAGGGTGCGTGCAATGTTTTCAGGCTGGGCGTTAATGCACGATGAAGCTGCCTCCGGTTTAGAACTTGCTCCGAGACGGTTCTCTTGCTGCAGCTCCCCACATAGCGAAGGACCTGAAGAAAAGTGTGTAAGAAGTGTACCACAAATGGCTGACTAAAAAATAATAAAACTCCTGTCGTTTATTTTTTTCGTTTTGTTTTTGCAAGAAAGTGTACAGGCAGTGTTGTGCTGATGTTTGTGAAGGTAATACATCCATGTGTCTGAAACTTCAGATTACAAAGACATGCTTGCGAGAGTGTGGCAGGAACACACGATTGAGTTTTGTGTTTTAACCTTTAAAGGATTGTAACTTCACTGTAATCCTCTTCATATAGCCCACAGTTATCGCCGCGTAAATTCTGAGCATTTTTAACATTGAAGAAAGAAAAGAAGAAAAAAGATACTGCACGGAAAGAAGTAATTTTTATACAACAAAGGGAACAGAGTCGCAGCCGCAACGCTGAAAGTGATGTCACAAAACATATTTTTACGCTTCTTTTAATAATTTTCTGAAACACTTTAATCGATATATTGAATGTGAAGAATGCTACTTGGAAAAGGAAAAAAAAAATAATCGGAGCCTATAGAGTCGCTTAACCACGAGTAAAAGAATCGGTCTCATTACTTTTCAGTTGGACCTCGTATTTGTGCGATAATATCTTCAGGTTTGCTTTGCTGAAAATCTTTTCTACCCTCACCTCTCTTCCCCATCGATGCAATTGTAGGCTGCTTATTGCGTTTTTTCCTTCGGCGTCACGGTTTGCTCGAACCCGCAACGACGACTAGCTCGGTTGTCTCTCGCCAGGTGTACACGCTGCTGTGCCGCGGGAGCCTGGATGAAGCCCGCAAGCTCCTGAAAAGTCACCCCCAGTCGGGTCGGGAGGACTTCGTCTCCCTGGACGAGCTGCTGCAGGTGGCGCCGCAGGTGGGTGCCACTGAGCAGCTGTGTGGCCCTTACATTTGGTCATAAGGCAACTTCTTTTCGTTGATATGTACCGTGTTTGCACAATTGTAACGCGCCCCCGATTGTAACGCGCAGGTATATTTAGCCCTCAAATATTCGAAAAATAACTTGATGCCGATTGCACCGCGCAGGTAAAAAAATGGAGGGTGAATACCACATACCTGAAAGACACATTTTATGGAACGAGTAAACTCACACATACACTTGAAACAACCACACTAGTCACTGTCAGAGTCCGACGATAGCTCCTTTTCGCTGTCCATAGACCACAGACAGTCGTCCTTGCTGCCGTCCAAGGCGTTGGAGATGCCGCACTTTTTGAAGGAGTGGACGACCATCGCCTGAGGGAGTGCTTTCCAGGCGTCGTGTACCCATTTTGCTAAGTCGTCGAGCGTCGCCCTCTTCAAACGCCCTGCCGGCGTCAGCGCGTGCTCCCCATCAATCAGCTACACTCATTGTACGCTGTACGTACATAGTCCTTCATCGGCTTGTTCAAGCAGACGTCAAGTGGCTGAAGTTGAGAGGTCATGCCGCCTGGGATGATCACAAGGTCGGTGTGGCAGGCCGCAAGTTTGTCCTTCACGCGGTCGCTGATATGGCACCTGAACGAGTCCAGCACCAACATGGCACGCACGCCCAGGTCGGCACCAGGTCGCTTCCTCCACACCGAGTCTATCCAATCGATCATGAGATCTGTGTCCATCCAGCCTTTCGGGTGGACCCGAACAATAACATTCTTAGGGAATGTAACGTTCGACGGAAGCGTCTTTCTTTTGAAGATCAGGAAGGGGTCCAACTTGTGCCCGTCTGCCATGCAGCATAGCATCGCTGTAATCCTATTCTTCTCGTTTCCCGTCGAGAGGATTCGCACCTGCTTAGCGCCTTTGGATTCCACTGTGTAGTTCGATGGCATGTCGAAAAACATGGGAGTTTGATCGGCGTTTCCGATCTGTCCGATCATATGGCTCCTGTACCGGCGAAGCTTCACTACAAACCGCTGGAATGCAACCAGCTTCTCTTCATATGCTTCTGGCAGCTTTTGGCAGATACTGGTTCTTCTCCTGAGCGAAAATCCCTTTCGCTTCATGAATTTGGAGATCCAGCTCCTGCTGGCCTTAAAACGAGACCGGGGAATGTTGCAGCTTCTTGCAAGCTGGAGTGCCTTCACCTTGATCACATCCGAGGAAACGGGCAGCTGATTGAGTCGCAAGTCCTTTACGTAGTCCACAAGAGAGTCTTCGAGCTCTGGAAAGCGTCCACGTTGGGGACCGTTGAACCCTTTCCGCGTAGCTTTGCAGGCGAAAATCCTGGCCCGTTGTTTACGCCAGTCGCGCACGCACGTCTCCGGGACGCCCAATGCTCGTGACGCAGCTCGGTTGCCTTCCTGTTCCGCAAGGATGATGACCTTGCAGCTTGAAAGACGCCTCATAATGAACGCGCCTTTTCTCCATCTTGCCAACTGAAGAACACACAAACAAAACGGGAGTGACCGGTGACCGGTGTGACAATCGGGAACGCAAAAAGATGGCGTCACGTCGAGTTCACTTCACTTTAGTTGGACCACGT
The DNA here is from genome assembly GCA_037355805.1 of Ixodes ricinus. Classification (NCBI taxonomy): domain Eukaryota; kingdom Metazoa; phylum Arthropoda; class Arachnida; order Ixodida; family Ixodidae; genus Ixodes; species Ixodes ricinus. Next base: position 49,149 of record JAZHYW010018834.1, on the reverse strand, counting down.
GATAGAAAGATGGATAAATAGATAGCGGCTGTACCTTTGAAACAGGCGGTAGCTCGCGCCACCTAGTATACTATGTGGCCATGACGGAGTTTTGACTTTTTTTAAATTTCGGTTCATGGGTTCGATTGTAACGCGCATGGAAATTTGAGCTCGCATTTTCCGGAAAAAAAGTGCGCGTTATAATCGTGCAAACACAGTAGCCTGCACATCCGCTTCCCCACGCACGATGCGGCGAAGCAGTTGGCGATTTACGAAAGGAGACCACCGAGTGATGGAAATTACGAATGTTCCACGGCTGGCCGGCAGATGGCGCCAGCGTGTTCCCTCGTGGCAAGAGATTACGAGAGATTTTAATGCACTCTGTCGTAAGTAGTCGCAAGTGGGTGGGACTTCTTTTATTTTTGGGGAACCCGTAGCTTATTTGATGGCTATATGACACCATATTTACCCCAGTGTTGGGCAGTTCTTTAAGTAGGTTGTACTTAAAGGGGGGTGCAACAATTTTAAGATTAGAAGAATTTGTATGTCGTCATTTTTACATTGTTTATCGTCTCCCGGAGGATAGAGAAAACATCTCCTTCATTAAAAAATGTTGCGATTCTGCTGCATAATCGCAAATCAAAAATCGAGCTTTTCCCCCACCTGCAGCCGCGAGTGGCAGCCGAAGGAACTACGGCGAGAAGATTACGTGACCTCGCTCGGCTCTAAGCTGCAGCAGAATGCTCGCTAATGTCAGCAGAGAGAGGGAGAAGAGGCGTCCTCCGAGAGAGCACACTGGAAACTACACGGCGCCCCGAATTATGTCACTAGGAGTGCGACCAGGTGTGACCCTGAAGACTGGGAATGAGTTAAGGGGTGCCAGAAATGCCAATATTTATCTTTTCTATTTACACAACTAGAACACGCAGGCAAAATCGATTTTCTGTTCTTTACTTGAGAAGTGTCAGAGGGAAACTTTCACAAATCTTTGACCCAAGTCCAGAAATCGTTGCACCTCGCCCTTTAAGGTACTATCTACTTCAAGTACAGTGGACTCGATATAATTTAAACTCAGCTATTTCATACTTCCGCTACTTTTTCAACGTATTTATAAGCTGCTCAATTCAAACAGCGTCTTCGCTTAATTCATACTGTTTGTTCATTGCGGCGGGTTAGCCCTGTTGAGTGTGCTTTTCACCGAGCACCGATGTACTGCAGGAAAGCAATACCCGCGAAGCTCGCGGGCACTGCTTTTTTGCAGCACGCGGGTGCTCGGTGAGAAGCGTACTCGAGGAGACTAACCCACCGCGATTATGCAAGTAGTACTGTCCTCATAATCTGCTTTCATTATACGTGCTTATTTTTTTTTATTTTTCTAAGGGAGTTTAATTTGAGATTAAAGAAAGAATATTCGCGTATAGCGAGCAGATTTATAAATTCCCTCAGGTAGGATAGCCGGGCGTCTCTTTTGGTTTAATTTTATGTCAGATATGTCATTTATGTGCCACCCCAATGTGGGCATTGGATTTCTGAGGCCACGGTTCATAGATAGAGTTATAATAAAACTAACTGAACTTAGAAGTGGACAAGTGGAAGCTTGGGAGCAACCTTCACGAGTTAAGCTGAATTTTCGTATAAACAACGGTAGTAAAAGGCTCGAAAAAACTATTTGATATTCGATTAGAAAATATTCGGCCAAAACCACTATTCGCTTTGAGCTTCACGGATGTTTTATGTGTGTGCCTGCTTATAAATAGGCGTGTGTAGAGGAAAGTGTAAAAATCTGCTTGGTATGTGAAGCTATTCCTATAGCAAATCGCTACTTTGCCTCACATCACACTTAGATGAGTTTCTGATAATTCAAACTTATGATATTTCAAACTAAAGTTTGTGGCTTCCTGGAGCTTGAATAAATGAGGGTCGACTGTATGTTTAGAAAACTTGTGCTTTACTTGAAGTACATTCTCCAAGTATGTATTGTACTTGAGGTATTTTTAGAGCGCAGCTCTTAGGCGCCCGTTTCCAACTTGAGCAGCGTCGCCGTCGCCGTAACTGTAAGGTCATGTGACCCCCCAGGTCATGTGAACCCCCCCCCCCCCGAGATCATGTGACCCCCCAGGTCATGTGACCCGCCCCCCGAGGTCACGTGACCCCCGTGAGCGGAGGAGAAGAAAGGAGGGGTATACCCTCCCCTGAGTACCTTTCCCTCCTCCTCCTCAAGAGCTGCGCTCCAATTCGGCGTTACAGAGAGTTGTAAACGGCTTTCATTTTGTCCTGGCACTTTCCGAGGAGAGTACAACTCCCACCTTCAAAGTATATTCCTCCAATTTGGTCTTGTTAAATTTGTATCACAAAATGGTGCTTTGTCGACTCCGAGGAGATACTGGGAATTTCACTCCCACCAGAAACGCGAGCAAACATACCACCGATCCGTTTGTACCGGGGACGGCTTTCCCTCGGCATTTTAAACTCTTGCTACTCTCGCTTGGTCAGCGCGAACGATGGGGTTAAAAATGTAGGGAGGGGATGCTCGTTCACAAGAGGATTGCTTGCGGAAGCTATGAGATTGACATCATTCTTTCTCTTAGTGCAAGCGGTGCCAGGGGGGTGCAATTTTCAAGAATGCCTATATACCGTAAAATATTAAGCAAGTTTAGAGATTATCCAAATTTAGAGATTATCCAATCAAAATAGGGAGGGGGCCCTTACTCGGTTTGGGAATAACATTCAAGATGGCGGCTAAGCTCGGTTTTTGAGATGGTACTCTGTGGCCAGTTGACTGTCCAATATTCGCTGCCATCTCCAAAAATACCGTAACTGATGCGCCCTTGATTACTCCTGCGGCAATGCAAACCAGCTTTTAAGACAAACACTGTATAGGGGAATGAAAAAGCATCATGAAAGATTGTGTTAAAAGTACTTGTACTTTACTTTGAAAGTGCATTGTATTCATAGTAAAAGTAAACTTTCGTTAGTTCGACCTCGGTTAATTCGACTTTCCATTTAATTTGATCCTGTTCAAAAGTCCCGGCGAGCGCCCATACATTTCTATGAGAGGAAAAGTTCGATAGTTCAAACTCGGGACGACTCCGCCTCGAATAATTCGTCCCAAGCGAATGCGCACGGACATAGGCGTAGACTTTGGGGGGGCATCGGTGCTCGTGCCCCCCTGGTGAGATCCAATCCGATCTTGGTAAGGATCACGGCCTTGGCCGTGATCCTTACCAAGACGCTGTTTACGTGCCATGTAACGAGCTTCTAGTAGTGGCATGTAAACAAAATAATGCCCACGATGCCTTTATTGACAAAATACATGGGAAATGGAATCCCAGCGTGCCTTCGTTAGCTTCAATCTCCAGTTCTGGAGAAAAGGTAACGTGCACCCCCCCCCTTGAGGACTTCTCAGCTTGCACCCCCCCGGGAAAATGGAAAGTCTACGCCGCTGCGCATGGGCTCACATTGCACGGCACTACGGCAGAAAAACCACCAACGTACGACGAGACATGGGCTTTTTGCTGCAAAGCCATATGTGCGCAAATATGCGCCTGCTCCTCTACGCCGTTGAGATGGACCATAGCGATTGACACGCCTGTGCAACCAATCTGCTGTGGAGTAGCGTGGAGAACATAGCACGTAGTCGGGCACGGAGACAGCGCGCGCTCTCAAAACGCTTTTCTGTAGCATCGTGTGCAGGTCCATCTTGCGCATCAGAAAGTGCAAATTCTCTTTTCCTTTTTCTTTTTTTTGTTGCCGACGATTTGTTTGTTTGGCGCCAAAGTCTGCTTGTCAAACTTACCTAGTTCGTTTTTGTTTTTTTTTGTACGCAATTTTGTGAGGATGCGACGTTTAGTTACGCTGCTTTCCGGAGCATGCTTTTGGACACGCGTTTTAAGCGCAGACGGCAGCAGACCATCTGTGAGTACTTTGGACAACAAAAGGAAGTTTAATTTTAACTGTTTTTCTGTCCTTTTTTTAATTCAATCATTCGGATAATTCAACGAAATTTCAAGGTCCCGTCGAGGTCGAATTAACGAAAGTTTACTGTACTTTATTTAAAAAATGTCGCACCCGGTGCACTTATTACTTTACTCATAACCTCTCATTTACTTTGTACTTTACTTCAAGTACTTTTTAGATGTACTTATGGCACCACCGATTTGACCCCTTAGTAATGAATCGGTGCTGCTGCGGCTTGTGTCCAGGGGTCTCAGGAGATGCCGTCACGACAGCTGGACGTCTGGTGGCAGTCATGGCAGGCTGACTGCGCAAGGCGCCTGGCAGACGGAGAGTTCTCGCTGTTGCCCGAGCTTGAGACCGCCTGCAAGGTATGGGGTCGTCCTTGCTCTATCCTTGTGACGACATTCAAATCGCCAGCATTTCTTCGACGAAGTATCATATTTTCTTGGCCATGGTCTGCAAACTGTATGTACTTAAAAGTTGAACCCTTACGTGGTAGAGACTATCTGCAGGTGCGGACTATACAAGGACTCGGTTCTCGAGATTGTTCATTATGATGAGATTTGTGGATTCTGTGAATGACGGATTACGTTAATAATAATGTCGATACGACACCAGCTTCTTTGCGCACTAATCAAACAAGCATTTTCTTTAGGTGTGCTGTGTAGGAGAACTCTTTTATGTGCAGAATATGCATTAAATGCAAACTGTCTTTAAAAAAAAAGTTTTTTTTTTTTTTTTTTTTTGTTTTAGGTGAAAGTTGTTTTGCGGGCAATACGCCCAGTACAAATTATAGTCCGAAAAATGTGGTAGTATGACCTCGAAACCTCCGCCGCGTAGCGTAGACAGTGGGAACGTGGAGTCGTCAAAAACGGGAGCGTAAAATCGAGAGTGCGTCGACTGACCAAAACCCTCTAATGTGTCTGTTCCTCCAGCTGTTACTACAACAAAGTAAAGTTAATTTATTTAGGTAGGTAATTTTAATTGTGTTGTCCGAACGTTTGGACAGCAGGAAGTCGGTATCGCCAATATGCATCTGTGTCCTTGCTGTAGACGAGAAATTTAGCCAGTGCAGTACGATTGCCAGCCTGGGGTCTTGAAAGAGGTACTCTGGCGTTTTCTTTATGGTCCCCGATTTGCCTGGAAATGTTCTTAAACGCACCAACGAACATCGTTGGTAGTATTCCATATATTAGGCTAAAATCATTTTTTTTTTGCCAAAGTTGTTTGAATTTAAAATTTTGGTCCTTGCCGTGTTTTTCAAAGTGAGAGTCTCTACAGGCAACAATAAAAAAGGATGCAAGCGCGCATTCAGGGGATCACTCTTTGGACTATATAATTCATTCTCAACTGATTACAAGCAGACTCAAGGTGTCGAATGAATGCTTGGGAAGCTCGCTCCAGTACTTGCGCAGCAGCACGAAACAAATGCTCCGCATAGTTCATTTCTTAGACTGCCTGCTCAACTGGCAAGCCTGCCTGCCACTGGCGTCACGGCACGAATAATCGCGTGTACGTTTGAGTGTTTGTTTCAGCATCATTTTCATTTGCCGATATCAGAATAACTACCTATTGAATTTTGCTATACAAAGTAGCATACCAGAAATGGTAAAGGCCGGGCATTCAAAAGCTTATTTAGTTGGGGTAGCTACAAAAATCGCTGGAGTACTTTTTTAACGCGCTTAATTTAGCGCAGTAGCGATACATGACCGCACGCTGGTATGACGCTCACCCAGATCGAAACCGGCAGGGGTGGAGATTGAACCCAGGATATCTTTTGGTTCTGCAGTGCAAGCTTTTAATTCACACACTCTTATTTGAGTTCCTTAAACGACAAATTGTGCTCGAGATGTTGTTACGAGCGAGATGCAATAGCTGTTTTCATCCTCGCCGTTTTGCTACTGTGGTGAGAGGTTCCACTTGGAAAAGCAATATACTTGTTTAACGGTGGGTGTTCTCTTCCATTTCAATTTCTGCCATTACAGATCCTCATGGGCGACGAGGACACTCTTTATGAACTAAGGTTTGTTGTTGTTGTCATTTATTTTTTTGTCAACTTATTTTAGCTCAAAAACTTTCATTATCTGGCTACTAATATAGGGTACCAAAATCAAAGAATGGATGACAGCATCCAAGTCTTCTTCATTTTATACTTCCCTGACCACCACATTTCATCGACATGGTAATTGCGTTCCATGTAGAATGACACGAAAGCACCTCAATAGGGCATTTTTTTACAGTTCATTGAGACTATTGGAATATCCCAGGAGATAGCCCACCTAAATTCGAAAGCAGATCGACTGAAAATAGGGAGTAAGCAAACTTTCGGTGTGCAATCAAAAGAAATTTAACAAAATGCTAGTTTTAGATTTTGTGACCTGCGAAACTTGTAATCGAAATGAGGGGCAATGAACCAGAGACTACTCGCCTTTGCAGTCAAGAATGTTTGCTTATCTCCTGACGTGGCTAAGTAACACCATTTATGCCAAAGTCCCATTGTCCAAGGCCCTACAATTACTAGAATTGGGCTATTTTTCGCTGTAGCTGAAAAAAACAGCAAATCGTGCCAAGAATTTAGCTGAAAAGTTTCGTGCCGAGTGTTAGCGGGTCCATGGGGTCATGACGTCACAGCCAGGCACGTATCCAGGGGGTGGCCCATGGGGCCCGGGCCCCCCATGAAATCTTCCATTTTGCTGGGACCTCCTCTCCCCCTCCCCCTCATACAGCATTTTGTCATGGGCGGGCCCCCCCCCGAAACAAAATCCTGGCTACGTGCCTGGTCACAGCCACGTGTGGCGTCAGACGTGGCTGTGCATGTTGCATTATGGAATTTTTGGTCCCACCGACGCCAGAATTTCTGCGACACGAGCTCCTAAATGCTTGCTCATTAAAATGGGGGTGGGTTATCTTTCGGGGTGGTGCATCTCTCGGGAAATTACGTTTAGTGCATTCAAGTAAAATGTATTTCTGAAGATCAGCGGACGAAATGTGACTGTTGAAGTCACATTTTGCACACTTTTAAATTTGTGTTTAAATTAAACAGGAATTTTTTAAACAGGAGGGATGTACCAGCAGAAACCATAGAACCAATGCCAACAGGCATCAAAACGAAAGTAACTAGTTGAGTGCTTGTACTGAACGGGTTTATTAATGAGTGATGTGGGTTGGATCACTTTTCTGTGTGTGCCCATGATTTTGTGGTTGAGGCACAATCAATCTTATTTTGTGGTATCTTTTGACCTGTCCTTGGCACCTCATCATTGCAGGAAGCTTGGGGAAACCTGGTACAATTATCTGGTGACCAAGGTGACTTACACTCGTCCAACGATTGGACGTCAGCTGTTGGCTGAGTTGGCAGAGGTTAGTTGCACGGCTGAGGCTCTTGGCCTCGGACACTCCCGATACATTCTCGTATTTGTCCCCCTATTTTGTTGGCACAAGTGCATTGCTCCACCCTACAAAACCTACTACATGGTAGCTTGGCTGCATGCTGGTCTCGTTTGTATTGTCGCAACGAGCGTACAGACACGATGGGCTATATGCAAAACTCCTGTCAGCTACCAATATGGCTACTGGGAGCAGCCATATTGGAGGTTTTGTGCTATCTTTTATTGTGAATTAGGTGCATCTGCATTGAACTCAATTTGCATTATATATTATGACAATGTATTTGTAGATACAACGAATTTCTGTTTAGCTTTGGCGCAACGTAGAAAAGAGAAACGGTCGCATAGTTTTTGAAGATGGATTGGGATTGTCAGCAGTGAGGTCGCAAGATTCGTCACCAAAGCAATGAACTGGGCCTTCCAGAAAGTGAACAGTTTTTACCAAAGATGCCGTGTGAAGGGTTGGGACTGGACTTACGTGATCATATTTTAGATCTACGGCTCCCACTTTGCCACAGCCAATGTCTCTCGGGCAAAGCTATCAGTACAGAAAGCTTAGAATGAGGTGGAAACTTGATAAACGATCATATGTGCACAAGACGGCACTTCTTTTTGCGTATGGTCTATCGCTCAAATAATGTAGATTTTGTGCATCTCAAACGTGCCTTTCCTTAGCTTTCCTCAGATCTAGTTAGTAGTAGCCACTGTGTGCATTTGCTTGTGGTATCATTTAACGGCAGTTTTGTCACCTTGTGGAAAACTGCGGAGGTACCGGCGTACCAAGTCATTGTGCGAATGATGTTCCAGGAGTGCCTGTCTGCGTTTGGAGAGGGAGAGCCCACTGCGCTATTGGACGACATCCTTCTGGCCGCCTTTCGGTTCGACCTGCAGCAGGTGCTCCGGGAAGCCAGGTGAGGACACACACGCCCGTGAAGGGAACTTGTCATTAGTTTTGAAATCATAGAATGAAGTGCCACGTGCGAGGCAATCAGTATTGCCCATTTCAAATCTGATCTTGAAGGCTGTGCTACATACAATCCATCTGTATAGCAATACAGCGCTCCTTAATTTTGCTTTTAAAATATTTAATGATGGGGCCACGAATCTGCGAGATCAGAGTTTTTTTAGTGGGTAGACCTCAAGGCATCTAGCATTGAGGTCTACCTACTCTCCTTCCACTCAAAGCCAGTCAGAACTCGGCGTCATTCTGACGTCCCGCGACCATTGCGCAAGAAGCAGACGACTTGCTCTCCGCATTGTATCACCTCGCTATCTTGGAAATCTTAAATGCCACATTGTCCATGGACAAAGGTGCAGGTTAGGTTTTAAGTGGCAGCTGGCAGCCTGCTGATTCTCGAATTACTTGCCCAATTGTGCACTTCAGCTCACTGGGCACCAAATGCTTTTTGTGACATATAGGTGTCTTTTTGTTTTGTTTTTTCACCTGAGTGTGGTTTTGAATTTGCTGGTAACCTTGAATATCTGAGTGTCCGACCACTTTTGTGGGACACTCTTAACATACTACCATGATCCTCTGTAGACTGTGTTCCACAGTTTGGTGATTACTGTTGTAAATAACTTGTAAGTCATAGTGACTTATTGTTTATTAAAAAAAAAATATGCGAAGGAGGAAGGCTTTTTTTTTTTTTAACAGTTTGGATTGAAACTTTTTGAACTCGTCCAATATGCCTTGCTTGTTCTGCAAAATGGTGGACAGTGTTGAACAGCCGATATTCCGGCATCCAAAGACAGCACGCTCTCTGATGATGCACTTTTGGCGCCGTTTCATCTTTGGCAATTTCGGACTTGGGCTGGCCACTTTTCTCAACCTCAAGCAACTTTTGGTAAACACTCTAAATCTCCCATATGATGCACGTGTGGATGTAGTACTGGTAGTACGCAGCAGGCGCACGCATCGGCGGCTCCCAAAGGGATGATCTCCTCCTGGCTCCATCGCTCCCTTGACCCGATTCCGACAGAAGTCTGCCATGGGTGCCATAAATAGCGTAGGAACAATGATGCTGCTCCCTGCCGCGTCCCCGCGTCAGTGCATCAACATTGGAAGCGGCGCTCTGCCAGCTCTGCGCGCTCTGCCCTCTGTCGTCCATTTACTCCGTTTTCCCAGTTTGCCATTTGCATCGGTGGAGAAGGGAGGGAACACAATGGTCTCTTGTGCGCCTCCATGTAGGCTTGCGTGCTTTCGCGCCGCGGCCTTTGTAATAAGCGTGGTCGGCCGCCAATACACTTCGAATGATGCGGTTAAAAATGCGTACATTTCGGTCGGGACCATGCTGAACTTCGATAAAAGCAATAATTCGAAAAAGCGATTTCGTTATGACGAGGGATTACTAAAACAAGGACATTGCAGATAAACCTAACGATGGCTAGTATTTGAGTAGTTTTGCTTTCTAATACCTTATACCCTGTTGAAGGTTGCGGCACGGTAACAGAGACGTCGAGATGTGCAGTTTCCTATGCACATTCACCTCTTGTGCAGCGCTTGCCTGGATGACTGGTGGTTCTCGGCACATTTGGCAGATCTCCTATTCCATGCCGGCCAGATGGAAGCCAGCAACGTGGAGTGAGTGCTTTCAGCTCCTTGGAAGAATTGTATATTTTGCTTTGCGAAGCTCTAGAGCCCGTTGTGGTGTACCACTCACAGCTACGGTTTATAGACAGTTGAACACCACTGTGACGAAAGTGCAATGCTGATGCATAAAAGGTGTGAGATTTAGCTTTCTAAATGCATTTTGAATGTGGGTATAGACTACGGCTCATACTTTCCCATGACACAGATGTGTACTTTGTCACAGCAGCATTTTGGCCCTAGATTCGGCAATCAGCTAACACTATGCAATATTCATAGAAGTTCTGGATGAAATGCTTGTGTAAAAGTGTTTCCTCTTACCTTTTTATTTACATCTGTATCTGCTACGTCAATAGGCATTATGCAGGGGGTGCATAAGCGCAAACATCAAAAATATGTCATCATATAACAGGCAAAAAAAAAAAAGTCTCAGTTCACAATGTATTTTTGTAATACGTACTATATTGTAAAAACGAGCAAATTGTCTAAAATCGTTTACCTACTAGTTTTATTTGCGAAGTTTGGGAACTGTCTTTTTCTCTTTACTGTATTTGTGCCAGGTGGGTGAAGCTTTTCTCCAATGTTCATTTCACGAATGTGGTGTTGGGTTATCGAAATCAGGCTGTCGTGGTTATTGTGCTGGTGTCTGGGAGACCTGTAGCGAAGTGTGTAGTGCGTGGGTTTTCATCTTGGTGTGTGTGTAACTCAAGAATATTCTGTCTCTGTAAGGTATTGCAATGTGATGAGGGAGTACCTGCTCCTGGAGTATGCCTCTTACCTGATGTCGCACGGAAGGTGAGTGATGCTTTCTGCTGCAGCTGCTTACTTGCATACAATTTGATTTCAGATTTGACATAGTTCGCAGCAGCTGCCTAATGCTTCAAAGTGGTCTAAAGGAAAGCATGACCTTCTGAAATTTTATATTTTCTGATACTATAGTCTGAACGATGCCACCAGACTATACATTGATCAGGTATCATTTGCAACCACTCCATACCTGCTGCATCTGCAGCAAACAGCTTGGTGTGCTGTGTAGACCTCTGCAAAAGAGATTGTTGTTTGTTTCTAGAAGGTGTACTGGACAGTGGTGGAAAACGATTGACATTTGTGTATGCTTCAGCATTTTGTTTACAGCTGCCAACCACTGGTAAAGCTGATGTAATGTCTTTGGTACATGCAAGTGATGGTTTCAATATTGTACAAACTGCAAACTTCACATGTTGTTTAAATGGAAGCCTTTCGGTTAGATGCCTTTGTCACATCAAAGCTTCTGGTTTCTTGAAGCATGCTATGAGATTGGAGCCATAGACTGCAACAAAAAAAGGAGCACTAAACACTGCTTCCTAATTTGCTGTCGTCCTACATTTCTCCTTTTTTTGGACATTGAAACCCAGGTTAGGAGAGTTGCTAGTACCATTGGTAACCATGCTTCAATGAGTCTGAACTGTTTGAAAGTAGTGTTATTTTATGGGAAGTCCTCTACTGACCCTCCTTTTCCTGATGGACAGGCAGGCATTAAAAAAGGCTCGTAACTTGGGGCCTTTGTTCGGTGCTTGATCCACATTCCATTGTTGTCAGCAGGCTATGCTTGTCTCACTGTTGCCAAGTCTGCTAACTAAGCATTCTCCTTTGTGATTTCTGTGGTTCCTGGAGTATACTAAGTAAATAAATATTTTAAAACAAAATAAAAAGTGTAGCATTTTGGTCCTTTCAGCCTCTGGCAAGTTGGTGTGGATTACCTGGACCACTGTCCTCAGCAAGGAAGGTAAGATATGTATGGCAGTAAGATGGAGAGATGGGCTAGTTGGTACATCACAAAAGTACTGAAAGTGCTAGGGATCCCAGGCAGAAAATCAGTCCACTTGCAGCTGGATTATGGAACTGGAAATGAGGCAGTCCAGCTGGGTCCAGCTAGATTCCAGCTAGACTGCCTTGGATTCCAGCTGGGTCCAGCTAGAATCCAGCTGGACTGCCTTATTTCCAGTTCCATAATCCAGCTGTAAGTGGACTGATTTTCGCCTGGGATCAGAGACTAGAAAGACTACAAAAGCACACTGCTAGTCTTCCTAGTCCTTGTTCCCTGGTGCTTTCAGTTTTCGTAAGACATGCATAGGCATCTCTGGCATTCTTGTGCTGTTTTCTTCTGTGGGAAGTGCAGAGGCTATAGCCCTGTGTTTCTCGGCTGCAGGGAGTTCCTGGAGGCTTACCTGGAGCGTCTGCCTTTGGGCACCCAGTCGAAAGCACTCAAGGTGGTCGAGATCCTCGAGCGCAGGGACATGTGGCCTGTCGGTGAGTCTCGCGCAAGGAAGCTCCCTTAGATGCCGTTCGTCAGGAGGCCAGGGTAGGGCTTGTTGCCTTTTCAGCAGGTGGGTACTTCCTTGTGGCAAAATTTCTGGGCAAGCTGGCTGCCCAACTACATTTTCCAAAGTTAAAGTACCTTGTGCGGTTCATGTATCTTCCGCTTAGATATGCCCTGGGACAGATTATGGAAATTAAGTCTATCTTGAGCCCTACTTACAAATTTTTAGCACCGAGAAGGTCTTAGATTCTCCACATAACGGTAGCCGACTGTTTACGAGTCGGAAATGAGAGGAAGTCTATTTACTCTGTGGAATGGTAAACGGTGAGTCGGTGACAGTTATCGTGCCACTTGCACATGTAGGACAAATACCGGGAACAAGCCACATGCGTAGACTTGTACATACAAGTACAAAGCTGTTGGGGGTATAGCAGATTTTCACTGCCCATGCTTTCTATCACAGCATTCTTTTTGCGAACAGCCTTTCCCCTAGTGACTGCGTATATTTGTTGTGCTCCTCTGAAGGAGAAGTTTCAGAAAGGTCGCTATTCGTCTACATCTGTATGCAGAGCGCAAGTTCGTCTGCTTTTTGCACAGGGGTTGCAATGATGTCAGAACGCCGAGCTCTTTTTGGCTGATTGAAAAAAATAGGGGTATATCTCAAGGCAGCTAGCATTGAGGTCTACCCACTATCCTTCCAATCAAAGCCGACCAGAACTCTGCATCGTTCCTACGTCACCACAACTTCTGTGCAAAAAGCAGACTATTTGCTCTCCGAATTGCTTGTGTCAAAACATGCTTTGGTACCGCCAAGTTATGATCAATATATTGCCGTGCTCGCAGCTGACCAAGCAGGCAGAGCGGTCGTGGCCTAACGGTTATCGCAGTTGCCTTCCATGCAAAAAGCCAAGGTTCGATTCCTGGCCGCGGATACACATTTTTGTTGACCCTGTAATGTGATAATCTAGAAAATTCGAGAACCGTGTTGCTGATTCGAGGTTAGAAAGTTCTATGTGCGAACCTTATACGTCGATTGTTCCAGAAGCCCACGCGTGTACAGAAGGGGCTCCGCGTGGCAAGCTGCAGTCAGTCTTGCCCCAGCGTTTGATCCTGCTGTTACGCCAACTTCGATGCTCGCGACGCTCTGTTGTTATCTTCTGTTTCCATTTTGTTTTGGCACAAGTTCACCCCATTAAACATTTCAGTTTCCTCAGTTATCCTTTGTGTCGTCACCTCGTCATTCGTGACAATATTGAGTCAATCATCTGGGTACTTGCTTTTATGTTCAGTATAAAACATTGGCTCCCAGTGGAAGTGCGTCTGTAGCAGAAATGGCCCGACTGCCTGATGTTGCTATGTGGTATACTAGATTGCTTCTTTCTTCCAGCTCAAGGGATCTGTCAAAGCATGGCTGTTCAGCTGCAGAAGAAGGGCCAGCTAGGAGCTGCACTTACCTGGGTCATCCGTTGCAAGGTAGGCCCATTCCTGCGTTTTCTTTATCTCCGACTTTTGTAGTGTCGTAGGCCTCCATGTTTGGCTCAATTGAATGCCATCCCCTTATGTATGTAGGTGTCTGTGTGTTTGCAAGTGTTGGGGCTTCTTCGAGAGTTTTAAAATTTGTTTCTAATGTTGCCAGGCAGTTTGGCTTTTCGCCCCATGGCCCGTCACTAAACTTGAGAAGATCCTGGGAGGTTCAGTGTTTGTGATGCGACGTGCGAAGCAGTAGGTTTTGCACACGTTTTCAGAAAGTTGCATGACATGGAAGAAATGCTATTAAGCCATGTGTGCATGAACTACTACATATATTGTTTCGACTTCGCTGACATGTTATGTAGTCTGGCTTCTATGTGATTCATTCCACGCAGTTACGTGTGCCCTAGTTCATTAGCGTCAGTCACCGCACAACCACCTCGCTCACATATACCTGGATGGTGCCGTCAACTGAATGTGCGTCGTTTAATAATCTTTATCGTTTTGGGGGGTATATTAAAAGCTCTCGAAGTAACTATGCATGTCTATCGTCAAGATTTCTTTTACCAAGTGTGGTTTCATTTGGAACGATGGGTTGATGTCATAGCCGAGGTGGGCTACTGAGGCCACGTTAAATGTGTTGGGAGTCGGCTCTTCCTCGTTCGACACTGTTTCACGGGAACACTTGCGCTTCCGGTTTTCTTTCCAGAACCCGATGTGGACGTCAAAGCTGGCAGACAAGTAAGTTCTTTCCTGCCTGGTGTGTAGTTTGCATGCGCCCAGGTGTGCAGACTCAGGCCCCTTCCTTTTACCGAAAATAAAATTGGCCTGTTTGGGACTCAATTTCGAAAGCTTTTGGAGAAACTGCACTGGCCTTGTAAATTGGGCACAGGCACTCTGAGCAGGCTGCAAGCACAATGCACCCACTCACGCCGATCCTTTCTCGCGTCTTTTTTGTGCTTTCGAGCGCCGGCCCGTGAAACCCCGATTGCGCAGATTCTCCAACAGAGCATCTTAGACCAGACACTGGCTGGCCTTTTCCCAGGTTCCTGCTGCAGTACAGCGTGGACCGGGAGCCCTCGTGCCTGGACCTGCTGGAGAACCTCGGGGAGGAGATGCTGCTGAGCGACCGGCTAACCTTCCTGGCCAAGTACCGGGAGTTCCTCGGGGAGCGGGACGGGGCCAAGGCCGCACGCCTGCTCACTGCCCTGGTGGAATCCCAGCTGGCGCCCCACTTGTGAGCACCACCTCTCCGCTCAGTGTCGCCACGATGCACGAAACGTGAACGAAACGCAGTCCCTCGATGTTTGCACGGCGACGTCGCAGAAGTCGAATCTCGTTGTTTGCCGCGATCCTGTAAGTGGCATGGCAACGGGGCTTGATATGATAGTTTGTTTCACTTTTCGCGCGAGCGAAACCGAGGCTACGAGCCTGAACGACGAATGCACTGCAGGAGCACGCGTGTTTGGCGGGGACGCACTAAAATAAGCGAAACAGAGTTTGGTTCCTCTTCCCGCCATGTCCCCTCGGACGGGCGCGTCGTCACATGCGGTTGTGTCGCTCCCCCGCAGTTTCTGGCCCGTACTGCTGCGCGATGCCCTGCACACCCTGGGGAAGAGCTCGGACCTGTCCCTGGAGAGTGGCCAGGTGCAGCAGCTTCTCGGCTGCCTCGAGACCATGTCGGCCATGCAGCTGGATCGGGGCTCCAAGGAGCTGCCCCGCTCCTGGCAGGTAGGCTGCACCCACGTCATGGTGCCTGTAACACGTCGCCGACCGCTGTGTCTGGCGTCTTCGTCCGCCCACGCGTCGAAAGTTGTGCCGAAGTGGCAGCAAATGACGTTGCGAAAGCCGGAGTGTCGTGATGTCGTAATCCTGATGGTTGGGAGTAGAACTTACAAAAAATGGCGTTCCACTCTTAAAGCTTCGCCTTTAAGAGTGGAACGCAATAGCAAAAACATGAACTCCTTGAACTCCCGCTCGTTCCCAAGCCATGCAAGCGTGCCTTGCGTGGCCTGGTCATAGCATGTCTGGCTCACAACCGAAGGCTTGTGGGTTTGAATCCCTCGTCAAATTTTTCAAATTTTTCTGTAAGGCAAATGAATTGAGGTTATGAAGTGAAATCATTTGAGACACACGGCACCCTTTCATTCGCATTACGTGTCATGTTTTTTAATCGCTTTCATTCCACGCGTGACGTCACGTTTCACGCAAACGTTGTGGGTTGTTTGAAAATTCCGCGCAAAGTCGTGTGGCTGCGACGTCGTGAACCTGTCGACCAATCGGGATTTTCCGATCACAACACTGCCGACGCAGGCTTTTCTGCGACACGAGCTTCTGGCGTTAAAATGCCCGAGAATGAGGGTATCGTTGTCGTTGCGGAGTTTCAACTCCCGGCTGCCAAAGCTTCCGTGGACCATCAAGCTGGAGAGATGTCTTCAGCAGACCGGCGTCTGAACACATCCACCACCGGAATCCCGGCAGTACCACTGTGGTACCGCCGGGATTGCGGTCAGCGACAGCGACACATTTACGACGTTGTCTGGTGGAAATCAAGAAGCTAGATTATTGGACGCGGTAAGCGCACCGTTCGGTGACGCTTTCCATGCTCGCCTTCTGCCACTCCTCTCTCCTGGGTTGCACTATCAATCAACTGCCCCACGGGATTGTGGGGAGAAGCTGCCAGAGTTTCCACGAGCTCCCCCGTGCTGCCTCTCGCCACCGTTGGTAAAACAGCTGGGACCGCAAAGGTGGTCGGAGTTGGCTCGGTTTCCGTGACGACCGACCATGCCGGGGAATCGGGCATCCTCTGCCAATCATATGTCTCGACAAAACTCTGACGGAGGGCCTTTCTGATACGCAAAGCTTGTGATCAAACCCATTGTCCGTTCAAGATCGATAGCACGCCTACACTGCTTGCGTCACCAGTCCACATTCCAAGCTTAGATCAAAACGCTCAAATGAATAAAGCAATCCAACTTGTAAAACTGTCACCAGATGCCGCTAGCTCTGAGCCACATTGATGGCTCGGAGGCAAAGCGACAGTCACGGATCCCCAGGTGGCGGTTTCAAATCCTGGTCGAGGTGCCCGCAATCCGACGAAGGCTTATTGATGGCATGTAACCGAGCTTTGGTTGCGCGTCAAGAGATCCCCAGGTGGTTCAAATTAATCCTCGGTCCACCGGTGGGGCGTGCCAGGTGCCCTTCGTCGGTTTGGCACGTAAGATCACCAAAGCTGCAAGTACTAATGCCTACTGTCCTTACTACGGCAGCTAAAGCTGCCAAATGTAGTGGCTCTTGCCAGCAGCAGTTGTGGCAAAAATTTGCATGGAATGGTTGCTCCAGCTTCTCAGTTCCAACGTGCTCGTCTTCCCAGTGGAGCAACTCATGTTCCATTCTGTAGTCCGTTGCAACCTAAGAATGAAGGGCGAGGGTAAGACGGGCCGGGGAGGAGGAAGCAGACGGAACACTAAAGAGAGGAGATTTCCCCCTCTCTTCTCCAGCGTTCCGTCTGCTTCCTCCTCCCTGGCCCGTCTTGCCCTCGCCCTTCGCTCTTAGGTTGCAACGGACTATAGCTTCTCATGCCAACGAGTGTATGTCATCTGTAATCTGCTCCATATTTATATTCCCCTTTCCTTGCAGACTTGGAGCAAGACGGAAGAGGACCAACTTCGGCAACTGCTGACACAGCACCTTGCCCATGCGGTGATCAGGGAAGGGGGCGTGTCATGCAGCAGCCCGCAAAAACTGCCCAGGCCAATGCAACGTGCATCGTGAAACTGAGCAGCTTGCCCCTTCGTTTTTTTCATGCGTTGCATTCACCATTGTTCTCATTTGCTACTAAAGACCATGTTGAAAACTTGTGATTCACTGGTGTGCCTTGCTTCGGTCATATACTTCTGACTGGTGACCTTGCACTGAGGTGACCAGACGTACCATTTAAGAGGTCCACTTCTGTCGTCCCTTCGTTCTGTCCCAATGAAGCCTTGTGTATGTTTTCGTGGGAACGTGCATAGCGCCCAATTCAGCACTAAGCGAACGGAAGAGAACCAAAAATTGACCACATCTCCACGTGGTGAATGATGTTGATTGGGGCGAAGCTCTGGTGGTGCTTGTCTACGCAGACGCTGAGCCGCAGCATGCCGAGCCTTTCGTTCGTTTTCATCCATGTCAGAAAGAGAATGTGTGGTATAGAACGTGGTTATATACACATTTGAGCATTTGACTGCAGCACCCTCTCGTCTATAAACGGTGAGCCAATGCATGCAAAGTTTAACGCGATTATATGCGCATTTGACCGCAGCGCCCTCTCCTGTATAGACGTTGAGCGGCTACATGCAACGTTTCATCCATGACATCCCCAGCTCTTGAGTTATTTCGACATCTCAGAGCCCCCTACTCGTCCCGCAGTCGTGGCCGAGTGGTTAAGGCGATGGACTAGAAATCCATTGGGGTCTCCCCGCACAGGTTCAAATCCTGTCGACTGCGCAAACATTTTTTTTTTTCTTACACGACACGTGCTCACGTGCACGCGAGCTCGGGAGTTGGAGCACGGACACTGGACTGACGGGGCGGATATGGCTAGCCCCTTAAAGAATGTTTACTTGTTTAGTAAGGTACGTTGTTGGGCTAGTTGGTTTGTCTTAGTTAAACATATAAAATAGTGCAAAAAAGGCAAGGACAAGAAGTATACAGTACAAGCGCTATACTTGTTACAGACCTAATTTTATAGAAATAAATATATTGGGGAAAGGTTACTCCTCATATAACCATGCAGAGCATTTTGTACTCTGCATGGTTGCATCTGCCAAAACATCTTGTTCGGGAGTCTTTCTTTTCAACGTTTAAAAATGTGGAAGAGAGGCACATATATAACTGGAAAAGGTTTGGGACTAAGTCCCCAACAGTGCTCTCCACAAAAAGGGCATTGGAGATCTTTTCAATGCAGCACCTGAATTGCTTTTCCAAATTAAAGGCTGAAGGGCCTGCAGTGCTGCACCCTTGAAGCGCTCCTTCTCTACTCCGTCAACTTTGCTAGCGACCTCGAGGTTGTTTATGAGAAGACAGACGGGACAACTGACTCTAGAGAAAACTTTACCACACTGACCGTTCCCCCAGCTCACGCCACCTACCCTTTTTCCGCATCTTGACTATAACCCCGTGCAGGCGCCGTTTACCATTAAATATCCCACAAGACTGTGATGAAGGAATTTGTCCATCGACAGTAAGGTAGTCGTATTTATCCAAATTGTTTTTTACTTATGACAAGGACTGCCAGGTATTTCCTCTGCACACAGCACTGGAATTGTTTCTTGAAATGCGATGCCATGCACTACTGCTGTCTGCATATGCTTGTTTTTCATTCTACAACTCTTGGGCCATAAACTTCTAAGTACCGCTGAAGACAGGTTGGCAATGTTGCAAGTGGTGCCCTTTAGCTTTAGACCTACAGTAGAACCCGGTTATAGTAACTCCGCACGTAGCAAAACTATGATTATAGTAAAAGGAAGCGCCGATCCCAACTGAATTCTCATTTCCTTTATAGCTCGAAATTCTGATATAGTGAACCGTCGAAACTGGAATAGCGGTTATAGTAAAACACGGCGGTACCTATGAAGTGTTATTTCCCCGCAACAGCATACTTCATCAACGAGATCGATGCAGATTGGCTCCTAGAAATGTGTGCATTAACTACCGAAGCGCCACAGGTCGCTGCGCTACTTGGTACGATGACGGCTTTCTGAGGAAGCGTCAGTGGTGTTGCGGTCACTCTTGGGGCCCGAACCGAGAAAGTGCCGCATTTTGGGGGTGTTCGGGCCTGAACTGCGCACCACGACTGATGGCATCGTAAGTGAACTACGCTCGTTCGAAAAGCAGGTAACGACCAAACAAGAAAGCGAATTGTGGATAAATTCTGTGTTTCCGTGGCAACAGTCTTGGCCTTGGTGGAAAATGGGAAGTGTATTGAAGACATAATTGCCGACGGAAACAGTGGAAACTTCAAAAAGCTTCAAAACGAGAATGTTTGACACGGTGCTGCTTAAACGATTTCGACAAACGCGCTCTGCAGACGTGCCATTCAATGGACCTGTTATGAGAGAAGACTTCGAGGCATCAAACAGTTGGTCTGAACGTTTCAAAGCGGGGAGCTATGTTGGTCTTCGTCGGAAGTCAGGTCACAAAGGTGTTGTTTCTGACGTGACTGTTGAATAAGGGACCAAACAAGTGCTACCCAAAGGAAGAACCTGAACACACTCCTACAAGACGTGAACTCTTGTTGGCTTTGGGCAGTTGTGTGTGTGGGGGGGAGGGGGTGCTTTAGATGCTAATGGGCGACACTATGCCCACACGACAAGTATCAAGAGCTTCCTTGTGAAGTACAAAGCACCTGCTACAGTGTAAGTGGTATTTCTGTAGTTGGGTTTGTTTTTGGACTATAAGCATTTTATTAATTTCCACTCCCTTTTTAAAGCTTCACTAACAGATTTTTTAAGGTGCTCCAGATATAGTAAAATTACTGCCTGGTCCCGTCAGGTTTACTATAAAGGGGTTCTACTTTACAAAGATCATGTGACAGCATCTCGGCCGCCTCGATAACTGCTGCACACTGCATAGCTGACACTTGTTCAGCCTTAGTACTAAAGCTGTCCCACAACAAAGAAAATGTGAACCCTTGATATGAGAAGTTAATTAGCAACATCATTCTTTATTCGTCAAAACTTTTACTTATACCAACATGTTGAAAGTGGAAACAAAAACAATACTCTTCCGTAATGGATGAGGAGCTGCTCATTATAACAGCCTTGCTGTTTATATAACAAAACAAAAACAAAAAACTACTTTTTTTTTTTTTTGGTATTGGTTACAATAGTTTTTACAGCTTTGAAGCTCCTTGCTCAGAATTTTTAACAGGCGACTATGTGCAAAAAAGCCACTTGTTTCAAGGCACAAAACAAAAACAAAACTTGACACACATACTGGGTGATAAGAGGGAAAGTAAACCACATATTTCTCACTGCTATACTCCGTTTCACCTTATGTTGTACCGCAGCGAAGGCTAGAAGCGCGAGCTCGTAGCGTTGGCAGCTTGTGCCGCCGAGATGCGCCTTAGAGCAAGGAGCTTGCGCATGTAGCCTTTCCTGCGGTACATCATAAGGTGAAACAGAGTATAAGTGCTGAAACTTTAGCTTGTGGTCTCAATTGCTAACACCACATTTAAACACTGACTGTTCTGCATTTTTTTTTTTTTTTGCTGTGAGAAATAACACACTTTTTTTTCCTCTTAGATACACACTATTGAGTTCTAACAGATCAGTCAGTGAGACCTTTGTTCAGCTAGGAACTATAAAACATATACCAGAATAAAATATAAGCTATGATGAGATCTTTCAAAGTGAAATGACTTGTTTCAATCACAATAAACCTGGTAAAGAAAAATGCAAAAAACAATAAAACAGGTTGTCTACCATTCCAGAACAACAGACAATGCTGCAATCAATGAAAGCACTGTAGCGTGCAAGCAAATTTGCTTCCACAAATAAATTTAAAGAAAAAACATTTAGCGGTAGTATTCAAACATAAACATGAGATGTAATGTGATGCCGCCTTGGCACAGACTTGGGAGGAAACTCCCGCATGAAGTGTGGATCTCAAGTTGCAGGTTCTTGCAGCTTCCTCTTGCGGACATAGCGGCGCTTTGCGGGAGCCTTGGAGCACTCTGCCACCGGCTCGTCCAACACGTCTGGCACCTTCAAGTAGGAGCGGATCCGGACCCACATGTCGACGCCAATCTTGTCCAGCGTGAGCTGGCCAAGGCTCTCGCCCACGCAGACGACTTCCCTCTTGACGACTCCCACCACGGCCAGGAAGTTGATGTCCAGGTCTCTCAGGCTGTCCCTAACCTTCTCCCTGGCCTCTGCATAGGTCACCTGGGCCTGCTCTTGGACCTTCGTGACCAATGCCTCACTGCGATGTACCCGTTCGAATGCGTGTGCACTTCGTTTGTTCCGCACACCCGCCACAAACTGAGCAGCGCGCTGCACGAGGGACAGATTGCGTCGCATTGTGTCTCTGACCACAAACATGTCCTCCTCGTAATCGCGGTGCTCCAGTATCTTGACCTCAAGCACCGTGATGCTGAGCGGGATGCACTTCGCAAGGCCCACCAGTATGTCCAGCGACGTGTCATTCAGTTCCTCGTCATGCTCCGTCTCCGGGGTAGACGAGTCCAGGGTCAGGCGGTTCAACGTCTTGCTGGCCTTGAACAGCATTGTGAACAGCTCTATCTCCGGTTCTTCAAAAACACAGGGCTTAAGGTAGAGGCTGGAGACACTCCTGTTGCGGCATAGTCCATCCAAGATAATGGAGAAAGTAGACTCTGTCGTGTTGAAACAAAGGCTAAGGTTCTTGAGGGTCTTTGTGGAAGACAAGAACCTTGCCAGTGCAGATGCCGAAGCGTCGTCAATCTTGTGCAGACGTACGACGAGCTTAGCAATCCGATGACAGCGAGTCAGCAGATTAAAAATGTCGTGCAAAACTGCGGTGTCATTATCCTCGGCCATTGAAAAAGAAATGTTTGTCAGATTCTTACAAGTGTTCAAAATGTCCCTGCACTGTTCGGCATTCTCAAAGTTGGTTTCAAAGGTCACCCGTTCTTCGGTTTCTGTTTCTTGCAGAGCCTTGGAGAGGTCTGCAACCAGGTTGGCCCGTACTGATCCCATGTCCACACGCTGAAGAGAACTGTTGGCAGCTAGCGCATTCAGGAATGCCTGTACCTCATCCGCGGCCATTTTGCACGAACCCAGCGACAGCTCTTGCATCACTTCATTCTTCCGGATTGCATCAGCAAATGGAGTAATGCATCGCACTGTGCAAGGAAGTACCAGCTCCTTGAGCCCCTTGTTCTTCTCCACCAGCTCTGCAAGAGGTTCCATGGGTGAGGAGGACCGAAAGCTTCCGTCCATGAGTAAGTGCTCTAATGTGGCATTCTTGCTCATTGATTCAACGAGGCTCAGAGTCTCGAGCACTGTCGGCGAACAATCTAGTATGTGCAGCTTTCTGAGGGACTGGTTCTCTCCCAGCGCTCTGAAAATGGGCTCCATCTTATAGGAATGGTCGCTATTGATGGTCAGCTCCCTCAGGGTGCAGTCCTGTACAAGGTGCTCTGCGAGGACCTGGCTGTCTCCCGGAATGAGGCTGAATGTGTCCAAGAGCAACACTGTGATGTTTTCACAGCTCCTTAGGTTCTGCAACAGCAGCTCGGACTTGGGAGCCCGTATCTGCACTCGTTGGTAGGAGAACGACTTGAAGGACGGCATCCGCCTCAGGTGGGCAAAGAGACGAGTCAGGGCATCCTTGGAGATCCAGGTTCGAGTGAACTCCAGTTCTTCGAGGTGCTTCATGCTCCCAATAGCATCCACAACGTCCATTATGACATTGCGATCGACATAGTACTTGCTGAGCTTCAGCCGCCTCAACCCTGAGCTCATGCGCAACGCATCGCAAAGAGCGCGGGGTACTGGTCGAGGAACGTCTCACGGAGCTCGAGGACCTTGACACAGGGGTGCACCATGAGCAGCCAGTGCAGGAGCATGCAGGCGTGCCGCCTCGGGAGGTTGCTGTAGACGGGCGCCCAGTAGTAGCCACGCAGACAGACCACCCCCAGCACTCCCGGCTTAACCTCCTGAAGCTCCGCATCCAGGATCCAGAGGAATTCGTTCCACACGGTGAGGTTGTCAAAGATGTGGCACAACTTGTCGTCCCCTCCCGTGCAGGGAAGGTCGTGATCGATCTTCTTGCCGCTCACGATGCTCTTTGTGTAGCGCATGCTCGACTCGATCTGTTTGAGGGTCGACAGCCCCGGACATTGCTGGAACAGGTGTTCAGCGTACGCTTGGAGTTTCTGCCCTTTCCTGGCCATTGCGTTGCTATGGAAGGATGCATAAAGGCGGCCAGTTTCAGCACGAGATTCATAGTGAAGAAAAAAGCTGTTTTACTTTTCCTACGATGAGTACATTCAGCATCAAAGCAGAAATAACATGACTCTCGGTGATATCTGAGCTGTGCAAAGGGAAGTGGCTAACTCTTCAAGGGAGTCTCGAAGGTTTAAAGCAGTGGTTCTCAACCATCGATGTTTCGCGGACCCCTTGTGGATCGGCAAACATGATGGAGGACCCCGTTTGTGGTGAGAAAAGGTATAAGTTAAATATAATAATGATATAAAAATGGATATACCTAAGGGCTAGTGTGAAGTAGACTTCTCTCATTAACATACACACAAGAAAATTAATACTAAAATTGAAAAATTCCTGCTCTATCTGAAAAAAAGACAACTTTTATTGCCGGGTTTGAGTGATGAGGCAGGGCTTCGCGGACCCCCATTTGAGAACCAATGGTTTAAAGGATCACGAAGAGGGCACAAGCTGGGTTCACTGCAATGTGTTTCCCTGTGGAATACAGCATTTCAGTTGGTGTCCAAGCTTAAGCTGAATACAAAACAAGCACAGCACGAAAACAACTCTGGAAGTCTTCTAGCGTTCCATTAAAAAACTGCTTTTTCAAAGCATTCAATAAAATATGGTAATAAAAATTTAATGAAAATTTTTGTGCTTTTGCAGTTAAGGGGTGTTCACAAACATTAAAAGATAAGGGGGGGGGGGGGAAAGCTGGCAGACCTCCGAGTTCGTTAATTGCATGCACTCTCAGCAAAAGACTGAGTCAACAAGCTACTTTTCCTCTGATAGGCTGGTAATGAGATAAGCTGAACACAGTCTAATTTCAGGAGGCTGGACAAACAATACAGTCTGGTGGTAGGGCATTTTGGATGTGCTGCACTATTGTACAGTAGTAAGCAAAATGCAAAAAATCTGTCTATGTTGGGTGCTCGACAAATTTATACCACCTGCAGAGTTGATAAGAGCATACTGTAATTAGCAAAAGACGTTTTCACTGGTCGTAGGTAGCAACACTCAAATCTCAAGCTGCGAGTCAAAAAGAGCATTATATTCGACTTCGTGACGACAGCTGATTATGGCAGATGGAACTATACTCCGTTCCACCTTCAGTCCAAGCGCAGCGGACGCCACGAGCTATCCCAGCCGATCCAGCGCCGAGAGAAAATCGCGTGACCTGCCGATTCGGCAGAGCGAAACAGGGAGCTCAAGGTCACATGACACTCTCTCAACGCTGGATTGGCTGGGGTGGCTCCTAGCGTCCGCTGCGCTCGGACTGAAGGTGAAACGGAGCATAGATCCTGGATCGATTGGCAAACGACTTGTTCACCTCCAGAAGTAACATCAAACAAGAAGCTGTTTCGAGGCGGTGGTATTCACACGACATGTTGTGTTTTTGTTTTTAATGCAGACCAACCCAAGCTTGACATAGGTGGTGTTCAGCGGATGCCATATTTGAAATGACTGCTCACAGCGGGAGGCACTCACTTGATCGATTAAGGTTTTAGCGAATGCCGCCGTTTCACCCCCCCCTTCCCCAAATGACACTTCACCGAATAGTCGGCTGCTGCGAAGCGGCGTTTACGGGTGGGCCAAATGGGTTACAAAAGTGTTAACCCATTTGGCCCACACACCACCCGCAGACTGCCGCCACGAAGCGGCGTAATCGCAGTGCAGGGGCATGGCTTAACACGCGCCCCCGTTATTCGCTAAAACGTTGATTCGCTCAAATGTCATTTGCTCTTGGATGAGTTCTTATGTATGGTGTCCCAAAGAAGACAATCTTGATGGTGTGCAATGTGCGTGTTGAAAGTGTTGTGGGAGCTCAGCAGCAGGGTCAGGAGCAGGGAAGCGTTGTGGAAGCTCAGCAGCATAGCCGAGTTCCCTGCTCAGCAGCAGGGAGCTCAGCTGTGGCTGCCAGTGAATATCACCTACAGTTTTAGACAATGTGACTAGCACAAAGAAATCTTTGAGGTAAGTTGTAACGTGCGAAGTGTCTACTTATTAGTCTCTTTTAAAGGTGTTCTTGCCTTTGTTCCTTCCTTTTGCGAATGGGCTGTCCCTTCCAAACATATTTCAGCATCTTGCGCTGAAATATGCGTTTTCGAAGAGAACCGGGCCGACTTTTTTAGTATGCAGAACTTAACATAGCAGAATAACATAAAAAATACCGAGATACCCCAAGACAAGAGAAAACGAACAGAAACAAAAGACAAAACAAAACGTAAACGTGACAAAAAATAAAAAAGGAAGCAGCAGATATTGTGATGTTTATTTTCTGTTGTATTCCCTTGTCTCGGTGTTTTCTCAGTACGACCGTGCACTAGCTATTATTAGTTAGTGCACTAGTTATTCGATGAAACTCTCATTTCATCGAATAACAAACTGCGCCATATCGAAACACAGCTAAGCAGTCATGACAGCGGTGATCCTGGCAGATAATGCAACGTCTTGCACCATGTGCCAAACTACGGTGCTGCAGTGCCTAGAACGCGTCTTCGGAGACGCGTTCCAGGCTCCACGCTCAAAGATCGATGTGCTCACATGAAGGCGATGGAAGAGTTGCGCCTGGCATGCGCGTCACTGGAGTGGTTCTGAAAAAGACAATGTATAGGACACTGTAAACTTCAAAAGCATTTGCGACGCACGATGAATTCGAAGGTTTTCTAGGATTTCCCGGTTTGCCGAGGACAGGGTTGCCAAGTCTCCAAGAAAAACAAGCCGAAAAATTTCCAAAAGTAGCCAAAAAGAAAACGTAACCAACTAAAGTCGCGTTTTTCTTTTTTTTTTTTTTGTAGCCAATCAGTAGTTAATACGCGCAAACTGCGCAAAAACGTCGGGGATTATTTTCGGTATGCGGAAAAAGGAGATAGCATCCTCGATCATCCGCACTGGTGCGCACCGGGGCACCGAAGTGCGCCCCGTCGTCTTCGATCGAGTGCACCGGACGTCCTCGCTCGCGCGGCCAAAAAATAAATAAATAAAAAGCATCGCGGTGCCGTAGAAGTTGGGTAGTGTAATAGCGAGTTCGTTTCACGGCACTCATGTCCACGCGTGCCCACTCGCGGCGTAAAGCGGGTTCGTTTCGGCAGGCACTCCACGAGTGGTTGCACTCTCCGGGTTCGATTCAGCGGCAACACCCCATGCGTGCATGCACTCGATCCACTCGATGCACCGAGAAAATCGAGAGTGCGCCAAAATGCAATCCCGTCATGCCTCGCTCCGGCGAGGCCGACGAGGAGCAGGAGCAGACAGACTACGTGGGTTCGTCTGCTGCGATGTGTCGCGGAACCGAAAGGGAAAATAAGTAGATTTTCTGATTGAAATCGCGTCCCGCGGCAACGGAATCAAACGCGAGCTTGAATTGTGAGCGTCTGCTATTTCATGAAGGAAGCAATTGACAACCCGTGCTTCACTTGCAGGTAAGTCGCTCTGTTGCCGTACAGACGCTGAAATATACCAGTGTGGCAAGAATGTGGGACAGACTGGGCGATGTGTTATTGAACGTCTTAGGGAACATGCCCTTGCACTAAAGTCGTCACCAGCAGGACACCTCGCCGTGCATGTACGAGACTGTCACTGCTCGCCTTTGTTGAGCAACACCAAAGTGCTTGAGGCGTTACGGCGACAAACGAGCTCGAGAACTTTTCGAGGCGCAAACCATCATCGCGCGCGGGAACACCTGCATCAGCGCCCCTTCGGTGACCCTTTCACCAAAAGAACTACACTACCTTGAACTCCACCAGTAATGATCCATACGCCGCAAGAAGTGTGTAGTGTACATTAAGATAGAATTTTAACTTGTGTTTCACATTAGGTCCGACGAAGGGTTCACCATCTGCATGTTCTGGCTTATTTTCTGAGATTTTTTCTTATATCTTCTTCCTTTAGTACAGCGACCAAAGGTAGTCACGATTTTGGCGTTTTTCTTCTTCTTTTATTAAGACAACCTAGGGCGCGGTCGTAATTTTTGATGGGTTTTCCTCTTCCTTTTAATGTTAAAAATGCTTCACTTCCTTATTGTCTTTTTCTATTAAAATGTCAGTTGTGAGTA
This sequence comes from Ixodes ricinus, assembly GCA_037355805.1. Classification (NCBI taxonomy): domain Eukaryota; kingdom Metazoa; phylum Arthropoda; class Arachnida; order Ixodida; family Ixodidae; genus Ixodes; species Ixodes ricinus. The sequence goes on along the minus strand of JAZHYW010018834.1, from coordinate 21,470 downwards.
GCGCTCTGTCCTGTCCTACCTTTCTCTTCTCTTGTCGTTTGCGCTAATTTTATCTGATCATGTGCAACCAACTAGCCCAACAGATGATATTGTGGCAAGAAATGCTCAGAACAAACGCATCAGCGGCCCGCGAGATATTCATCACCATCCGTGTGCGGGTGAAAAATTGAACATTTGTCGACAAAACTCCCCAGCAGAAACCTCTGACTGCCCAATAAGCATCAGAGGCTTGGCAACGTCATCATGTTTAACATTTACCTACGTCAGCTAACTTGCCCCGTCGTATTTTGTTCGAGAAAGCTCTCATTCTCGACGCCCTTACCAAGGCTAATATCTGATCCACCTGTAATGACGATCGAAATCGAAAGTCCCACGAAAAGTTTTGCTGGATATTCCAACAGACTTGTTTTAATCCGTACCATTTCAGTGGTTCACGCATAATACCATGCTCAAACGGATCAAGCTTCTGCTCGGACAGCATCATCAGTTTTCTTCAGTGTAAACGGTTATAAGAATTGAAAGATTGCAACCAGCTGCTTTGTAGACAGCTGGTTGCGGAAATTAACGCCGTCTGTAACTATCTCTACGACAGCCGAGCTGCTTGAAGTCATCGCAACTATGAACTACAGGTTGCAGCGACCAACGTTTGTAGATAAACGTTGGTAGCGACGGCACACTTGCATTCACACTCCACTCAGGCCCGCTTCAGACGGGGCAATTTTGCCCAGAAACTTGACGTCGCTACCCCAGCAACACAAGCCGCCCGTGTTTACACGCAGCAACCAACTGCTGCAATTTACCATCATCATCATGAAATGTAATTTTTCTTGCACTATTTAGACAAACAATCGCGAGCTATGAACGTGCTTTTATGCATTTAAATGTCGTTGAGAATACTAATGCATCTTTCTGAAACAGTTTATTTCCAAAAACGATCAATTTCAAACCAGAATCAATTCTTTTATTGTCATCTTCAACGGCACGAGGTATCACGTGAAAATATCGCGTCCCTGATCGGATGCAGCCGCTTCAAACGTCTTCGAATTGCTCCGAGTTGCTCGCTTATTTCGAGCCGGACCCGATCTCAGCAATTCGTGTCGATCTAGGGAAAGCTAGGGAGCAACCCGCCAGCAACACCAAAATTACTGAGAAAGTTACTCCGTCTGAACGGGGCCTCACACACTCACCGCCCTCACGGCCCTCACGCACTCATGGCCCTCACACCCCTCACGCCTCACGGCCCTCACGCACTCATACCCCTCACGGCCCTCATGCCAGTCACACACTCACCGCCCTCCCGCCCCTCACGCACTCATGGCCCTCAAACCCCTCACGCACTCATCGCCCTCACGCACTCATGGCCCTCACACCCCTCACGCACTCACCGCCCTCACGCTCCTCACGCACTCATGGCCCTCACACCCCTCACGTCCCTCACGCACTCACCGCCCCCACGGCCCTCACTCACTCACGGTTCTCACAGCCCTCACGACCCTCACTCACCCTCACACTCATGAAGTTTTCCTGGTTCGGAAACTCAATCACCCTCACCTCACCTGTGAAAATGAGGGTGAGTGAGGGTGAGTGAGGGCCCTCATGAGTGAGGTTTGCCCAGGTAGGCTTATTTATGAGAGCGACCCGACTTGGGCTTTATAACTTTAAACGAGTTGTTTGGGACGCTGTATAAAGCGCGTAATGTACTTTCCTTCCGCGAATGTTTCTTAAATTAATGATAAAACTTGACAGTTTCGGACAATGAAATCCTACGTTCTTATATTTTCAATAAATAATAATTAATTTGTTCATTTACTCGATGACGCCAGCAGATCGCTAATGTAAAATTGGGTTGGCACACGTTTGTTAGGCACATAAAAATGCGACAATTAGTAATATCCACATTTTATTCATGTTAAAATAAAACTACAATTCACACGGGCTAATACGACCACATTCAAATACAAACGTTTCATGTTATTTTAAATTATTTACATCGAGTTGAAATTATAATGGCTCACATGTAAATCACGAGCCATTCCACTCTGTGAAGGTGGATGACCAGTGAAGCTGTTTAGCACACGACACAGACCCGCCCCGAGGAGCCGGAGGAATCTAAACTCGCGCGACGGGACTGCCACCTGGTGAAAAGTAGACACACGCGACGGGGCCGCTACTCCGGGAGAGCGGAAGGAAAGGGAACTAGGCTCGCAAGCGGCTTGAAACGACGACAGAAAGAGGGCGGTGTGAGCGTACACATGGCCGACGCGGGTCGCACAGCGGCAAATCTTTGAGAAACCTTTAGTATCTACCTGAGAGTGTTCTGATCTTGAAAATGGTGCCCACTGATCTCTAATGTAGTAGGCTGGGTCGCGGATCGCGAGCCCGCCGTTGGCGCCACTGGCGGCCATTACTTGACACCAGGCAATACACGCGAGTCTATGGGAGAAACACACAAATGTAGGAACATTGAAGCTTATATGCTGTGCTTGAAGGCGAGTATATTATGATGTGATGCGATCGCTATATCGGGTGTTTGGATGTCGAATCGGTATTTGTCAAGCGTTCGAATACCAATTAAAAAAATCAAACGTGCCGGAGCACCTACGACTGAGCTGGCAAACTTGCTCTCGCAGTGAAGCAAACAAAAAAAATTGCCGTCAATAAGACCGTCCTCGGGGAAGCACAGAAGTTGATAAATGTCGAAAAAGTTCCATGTTGACAGCGAGTGTCATTGAGCTGCACTACATTTTGTCGCCCAGCGAGTCACTCTTGGCCAAAACATTTATTTATAAAAACTGTGAGCGCTGTCAGTTTTAATGTCTGTACACATGCTATCTTGAGAGGCTTCCCGAAAAGCAGCCAAAAAGTTTCAGTGCCGACAACAACTTAGAAACGGGGGAAGCAGCATTTTTCTCGCATTTCCCGTAGAGTCCCATGCATTTGGTGTTTTCGATCAATGGCCGCCGGTGGCGACACTCGGCCCCAGCTGCCGAGGCCGCGGTCCGCGATCCAGCCTACCACAATAGAGATCGGTGATTGTGCCTACTGATAACTAATCTACTGAGTAGACATATTGCTATATTACCCAAACATCAACGAGAATGCAGGGAATGGTGTTCCACGCGCCGCACGTGACGGCGTCAGCAGCAGTAACTGTTCTGAAGAAAAAGCCTAAAACAAATGGCATCTTGGACGTGCGTTCGTCAACGCTTTATTTTGGTTATTTACTTCGAATCTTTCTTTCTTTATTTCTTTCTTTATTCTTTCTTTTCCCGATTGACCGGGAGGTGGGCAGAGACTAAAGGCGTGATGCCTGACGAGGTCTCTGTCCCCTTTACAGTTCTAACACAGCAGTGTATGGTACATAGATTTTTGAACACAAAAAATAGAGAAAAGAAGCTATAATATCATATACAACTCAGAAACAAAAAACAGGATCAATCAATTATCCCACAATAGTTTTGTCAGCGAACAATGATAAAAAAAATTGTTCATAAACATGTTTTAACATTTCAAAAGCGAATTATGGACATGATTTGATAAGTACACAGTACACAGATATCAGAACACAATGTCACTGCCCACCAGAAGTGTCTTTAGTCTTTTTTTAATTGGAGTATATTGCAGTTAAAATCTATTAGATCTTCCGTATTATTCAAGATTTTGGCGACTTGGAAGCTAGTCGTTTGTTTTCCGTAATTGGTACGTATTTTTGGAGGTCGTCTGATTCTATGTCTAAGTGTGTGATACGTTGTGTTTTCTGGCGGAATTGCGAAGAGGGTTTTTGTGTGTATTATCTGTAACAATTTAAAATAATAAATTTGATTCACTTTAAGTAGGCCATATTTGCTGAATAGCGGTTCAGCTGGGAGGTCTTGTGGCTTACCTTTAAAATTTTCAAATAGTCGTAGAATTTTTTTTTGTAAGATGATCAACCTATTATAATTGGTTGCCGATGTCGTGCCCCAGACTAAAATGCAATAACACAGTTTGGAGTAAAATAAAGCGTAATATATATTCTTTTTTAGCCACAAAGGTATGAGATCTCTTATTTTATAAATACATCCGACGGCTGGGGATAGCTCAGAGCTCAGCTTATTTATGTGCGTGTTCCAACTTAACTCCCGATTGAACCATACACCAAGAAATTTTTGTTCTGTAACCTCCTCTATAATTTTATTTTCGAAATATATTGTCACCTTAGTGTTGTCGCACCTATTAATGGGTATGAAAATTATATATATTTTTTTTTTAACGTTTAGTTGTAATTTATTATTTTGAAGCCACACTGATAGATTGTCCAGATACTTATTTGTCATAGATTCTAAGGCCGCTTTAGAGGTTGAAGCAAAAAACGCGTTAGTGTCGTCTGCGTACATGACAAGCTCAGGGGATCCCAAAATATTTGTGATATCATTCACATAAAGAAGAAATAAAAGGGGGCCCAAAATAGACCCTTGCGGAACACCGCGTACTTTATCTCGAGTGTATTAGAAGAATTGTTGTTAATATAAACATACTGCATGCGATTTTGGAGGTAGTCTTTTATTAAAGTCAAAGCAACCCCACGTATGCCGTACCTTTGAAGCTTAATTATTAATATGTCATGTTGGATCGTATCGAAGGCCTTTCTAAAATCGAGGAATAAGCCTAAGGTGTATAATCTATTTTCAATATTGTTTATAATTTTATCCTTTACTTCTACAAGAGCCCGCTCTGCTGATTTAGATTTTTGGAAGCCATATTGACATTTGTTTAATACATTGTGCCTGGAAAAAAATTGTCTAGTCTAGAATTAATAGCCCCTTCAAATATTTTTGAGAAAATTGGCAAAACCGAGATTGGTCTATAATTCTGTAGAAGGTGTTCCCCGCCACCCTTGTAAATTGGAGCAACTCTTGCAATTTTCAGTTCGTTCGGAAATATTCCAGTTTCTAGAGAACGATTGATTACATGCGACAAGATATAAGATATTTGTTGGGAGACATATTTGACAGGCCTTGGCTTGAAGTCGTCTACGCCAGCTGCGGCATTATTTCTAATTTTATTTATAAGCCCTTCTACTTCATATGGCGTAGTTGGTAATAGCATTATCGTGTTTGATAGGGAAGTCATTGCGTCTGTGACACAGCATTGCGAAGTATCTTCGTGTTCTGGTGGTGAACCAACGTCAACAAAATGCATATTCATTAGATTAGCCATTTCTTGTCCACTCACGTACCTGCCGTCGATAGCGACACTTTGCGTTCCCTGCACACGTCTTTTCCTATCTGTAATTTCGTTCACGGTTTCCCATATCTTTCTTGGGTCATTGTATACCCTTGAAAATATTTCTTGATAATATTCGGATTTGGCCTTTTTAAGATTGGAGTTCAATTTATTTCTTGTTTTTTTTAAATTCGATGAGAAGATTTTGGTTCCTACATTTAATAAAATTATGGTACATCATATCTTTTACCTTAATACGCCTGTATAAGTCATTTGTAATCCAAGGTTTTCGTACATTTTTTTTACGACTATTTACTCGAACAAGCGGAAAAGCAACGTCATAAAAAAGCTTAAATTAGTTTGAAAAAAGTGCATACGCAAGGTTGGGGTCACGTTCCAAAAGGACGTTCTCCCAGTTTGTTTGCTCAAGCAGGACAAAAAAGTTTCTAGTGATTCTTCATTTATGCGCCGGAATGAGTAAATTTCGCGTTTCGGTGTATTATTGCCACGAAGGAAAGATGTCAGACAGAAAACGGGCATGTGGTCGCTTATATCTTGTGTAAATACACCAGATGTGGCTTTCCTAGCGTTGAGATTAGTTATACAAATATCTATTGAACTGGAGGTTTCTAAAGTCACTCGGGTGGGCAGTGTCACAGCGTTACTACATCCCCAAGCAGATAAGATATTATTCATCTCTATTACGTAACTATTACATTTTAGTAGGTCGATGTTTGTATCACCCATAATTAAAAATGGTTTGGAGGTCGATCCAAGAAAGGACAGTAAGTCTTCCAAAAATAAAAAAAAACTTCCTTATTACAAGTAATCGCGTCAAACTTTGCATGCATTGACTCAACGTTTATAGACGAGAGGGTGCTGCGGTCAATTGCTCAAATGCGTATATAACCACATTTTCTTTCTGACATGGATTAAAACGAGCGAAAATGAAAACGAAAAATCAGCACCATCAGCACTACTATGAAAAATAAAATCGGTATCATCAGCACCCCCAGAGCTTCGCCCCAATCAACATCATTCACCACGTGGAGAGGCGGTCATTTTGTTTCTCTTTTTTCTTACCACTGAGGGTTAAGAAAACACAGAAAACAGAAAAACCACATCCCGAAGCCGATGCATACCCTGTTTTGTTATGGTCCGGTTTTCACTGCCTTCTGAAAGGGCAATATGCTAAACAGACGTGACCCGCGATCCTTTTGCTTATTTATTTTTAAATATTTATTTTTATTGATTTTGTGTCAGCGTATTCAAACCGAAGTTTGTGCCTCAATAATGATATCTTTTTTTCTTTATGCGTGCCTCCATGATGAGTCAACTATTTATGGTGAACTTAGACATTTTCTTTGGACCTTGCATTTTTTTACAATGATTGTAGAATTAATCCTTTGTGTCGTAGGTTTTCTAAAGGTGCAAAAAGTGACGATGACCTTTCGTTGAGCATGTTTTAACAATTTTTATTGTTTGTTTGTTTTTTGTAGAGAAGTGTGTATTTTAGTACGCATGAATGTGCCAGATGTGCTTTATTTTATATGTGTGTGTGTGTTTTTTTTCTTGTCTTTTTTTTACAATTTTATGTATTTGCTGCAAAACTTTGGCCGTAAAGGCCCGTGTAAGACAAAGTGTATTTTGTCTCTGCCTCCCTACCGGGCATGAACCGTGAAGATCCAAATAAACTTCAATTCAAGTCTATTCAATATTTATAGGTATTCCTTCAGGCACCGCATATCGGTTTAACATTGTGCGTCGATAAGACGACGAGAGGCACTGCGTCCTTCCGAAATCGTTTTGTTGGGACGGGGCAGGTTCTCTGACTTCTTTTACATGCACCAAGATTCAATTTGTTTTCTTGATGTAATCCTACCTTCATTTCTGTAAACAATATCTGCGCACACATCCTCCTTGATGAGGATTTAAAAACTTCCTGCCGCATATGATATATTTTTTCTTACCTCGAACTCTTTGTTTTAACAACGAAATAATATGCATGTTACCAAGAACCTTCACCGTTTGTAAAAAATATTCTAGCAGGGAATGAAGAAAATATTGTCCAGAACTGGCAAGGTGTTAGTGTGCGTATGTAGCAAGAGGAGTGACCGAGCGCGGTTCGCTTTTGATGTGCAAAACGTGTCACGTGCCTTCCTCGTTTTGTCTTGTTACTTTGATGTGATTAAGACAGTAGGTCCCATCTTTACTTTTTGGTACTTCAAGTAGCGTGTGCTCGGAGAAAGCCGTAGAAAGCACACAGAGCGGCCATCATTGAAGGTTTAGCAATGATCCGGTTTTAACCGTTTCTCGCTTCTTAGAAACGGGACCCTAAATGATATTCCGCGCGTTTGACTGAACCGGGTGGAAATCGAATGCTACTGAACCCGAACCGAATTGAAATAATAAGAGGTTTGACAAACTGCATTTAATGCCTTCTTTTAACAAAAAATGTGTTTATAGACTATTTCACGCGTAAAGCGTGACGCTTAAGCGTAACAAAAAAGCGTTACACGCAGGCGGAGGGCACGTAAAGAATACAGAGCCCATAGCAGGCAATGCATAAGCATTCAAAATATTAGCCATAGATAGTCACAAGCACGTATAATTAGGCGTAAGCCTAATTATCTGTGCTTGTGAGCGCCCTCGCTCGGCCGCCGGTCGCAAACTCGGTAGTAGCGAAGCGTGGACGTTTCCTCCAGTACCCCGCAGACGAACTAAGAAAGCGGAAAAGTGACATCCATGCTTTCACATTCATAACTCATAAGATGGGCTTAGGTGTCCTTTGAATTTTGTTTAACTTTTTTCTTCTTTTGCGGCTTTGTAATATATTAGAAACGGGAAGAACAAAACAAAAAAAGAAAGGTAAACAGTTAATCTTTTTTTTAAGTGTCCCTTTTTGCTTTCGCAAGTTGCAGAAAAATCTAAAGTAAAATCGTAAGCGCATAGGCAATCTGGTTTGCACTGGTAGTCAAGTGGTACTGAAAAATTAGAATGCACAGGTTAGACTGGAATGAGCAAAAATTCAGTTAGTGTACATTTGCATGTGCCACGCTTAAAAAGCCCCTAAAAATGTTTTTTTTTTGACAGTTTAATTCGGACACGCGTGTCAAAGAAATTAATTCTACGCGAAACGAAAATTTAGAGCAATATTGACGGCGCAAGACGCAATTTAGTCAGTCCTTTCCCCCTGTTTTCACTCTCGGCATTTCGGGCGCGTGGAGGAGAGGTGGATCGGCTTCGCCTTCACGTTGCTCGAATGGCCATCTCGTTGAGCGAATGACCATTCCCTGACGTCATAGACTTTGCGCGTAGAATTTTAAATAAATCCTTCGCCGTCAATATTGCCCTCAATTCTTTCTTTTTTTTTTGCGTAGAATTTATATTTTTGACACGCCTGCCTCAATTAGATTTTTAAAAAAATACATATTTTTAAAGCAACTTTTGCTTTCATTGTAGGCTTGTCAACTATCTTTATTTTGTGCGCCACTTCAAATACCGGCAATATATAACGCCTTCAAGAGTCCGGTCTGATAGGCAGGAACACAAAAGCATTATCGCCTTTCAATTGACAATTGTTGTGTCAATAATGCATTTGATAGGACTCAAGTGACACCTTCGGTTCATTTAATACATGAGCTATAAAGTTCGCTTAAGCCGAGTTTTGGTTTCTAAGTGTAGCACGACATCCCATTCGTTTAATGTGTGTTTTTTTTCTTCGAAAATACTTCATTTTTGAACCTGCACAGGCTTAAAATACGTTTATAGCTGACCATTTCAAGTATAATTATACCAAGTGAAGGTTCCAAACCGCACATTCTTCACTATCAAATTCACATAAACTAAACTTGAGAACACTGTCTTATCAACACTTAAAATTAGTGGCTTGGGAATTGAGATTTTTATTACTTATTGTCAGTGTACAGAAGGACGTGCATTTCGGAACCTTTCATAACTCAAAAGTTTTCAAATCTGTTTAATGATATTTAGTTTTCTTCGGGGCTTCTTTTGTGCATCCCGCAACCAAAATTAACAGTAGCGGTATTGTGCTACTGAAACGATGGTTCAAAAATATTGAAAATTCAAATCTTACACTTGTATAGTTCCTTCTTTTTAATGAATTTCTGTCGTGTCTTAATGTATTCAGCTACCTTATATCTTTCTTTCAGCCATATTTTCACTGGAAAATTTTTTAGTTGCTTTTGGTGTTGTTTTTGTATGTATGTTGCATTGTTTTCATTGGTCCGCTGTTACACGATAAATGTTTAATTTAAAACAAACAAATGTTATAAAAATGCAAATAAATTTCATTGCTGAAAGGGAAAATTATATCTAACTTGGGCCCTTCCATATGCCAATGTGGCATGAATCGCACAAAAAGTTTGCTGAACCGCGAAAAAACTTAATGTATAACTACACAAAGGCAAATAATGCAAAATACTCAGTATCTTTCTTACACAGTATCTGCAAGGACCAAATAAAAAAATTATGATATTCTCTTAGCTAAGACGCGTGTAAAATATGCATTTTCATTCATTTATTTTGCGTCCAAACCTCGTTAAGCACTTCAAGTGCAAAACAAACACTTTGCGCAACTTTCTCTGACATTTTCTACCGCCTCGTTCATGTAGAAATAGAAAAACAAATCGACAGCTATGATAAACATGCTTAATCGGAAAGGTTAGATAAATATGAGACTATTTGTAGCAACATCAGAAAAAGTATAATATATACGTCCATCCAATAAGGACGTATGGACGATACTTTTTTCTGATGTTGCTACAAACTGCTATTCGAGAAAATGAAAAAGCAAATATATTAACTTTATATTGGCACAGATACTTCACCAAGCAACATTGGTGGCCGCCATTTCTAGGACACGAAGTCTGTGATTGGATCCGAGTGCTCACCGAATGCTGACCCAATACTCGTTCTCAACACGAGCCGAGCCGAGCTCGAACCGAACGCTGACGTCATCATCGTGTCCAATACATGCTCCGCGAATACAAGCACAAACAAAGGCGGATTCGGATAGTCGGCAAAGCAGCTACTAAATGGAGCGCACTTTTTAAAGCGGTCCATTCCACAAGTGTGCGAAACTTGGGCTCCACGTCATTACTTTTCTTGTTTTAATAAGTTAAATAAAATAGTTAATAAAAGCACGTAACTTGTGGATTACGCAGCGAGTATAGATGACACCATCATAAATAGCCAAGCACGCCTGGGTGTGGTTTTGGGGACACATATTATTCTAGTGTGTAATTGTCCTCTGTAGTCTCGATGAATCTCAAGTCTATTCAGAAGCATTAGGTACGATATCTTTCGGGTGTCTCGATGTTCATTATCACAGAATCCATTATTTTGAATACGAAAATAAAACCTCTGAGATCACGCCACCGGCTTGCCGGCACAATGCTCCAAGGATGAGAGTGAGAGAGAGAGACGTGTCTTCTTAGAGTTCCTATAGGCGTAAGCTCGAGCCATTCGAACATAATGAAGATCAAACTACGCAGCGCAATGGTGGCATTGTTTCGTCGCCATATCGGATATTGTGTGCACTCTGGCCGCATTATGAAATTGTAACATGATCCGTATACCCGCCACGTTCTTTTTTTGTGTTCTCAAACGAGTCACGAATTTACGGGAGGTTATTCCGAGAGCCCCTGCCTTTAGTGCTGATCTCCTTTGAATGGCCTTGTTAAAATTTAGAAGACTCGTCAGCCTTTCTTGGAAACGTTTATAGCACTAAAAGAAGGCCAGTAGATATGTGAAAATATACTCAGGCTGAATAAAACATTTTGAAAGTTCCTGTTCCGACGTGATCTGGAATATTATACCAGTATTATGTTCTGTATTCACTAGGAAGGGAGAAAGATTAAATAACCAAGGTTTTTAATGAAGAACTAATTAAGGAATAACCGATGCATCCACTTGAGATGGTAGACCACTGGCGCCCTTTCGGTGACTAGTTTTCAGCTGAGCACCAATTTCCGAGAGGGCGCAGGTTTCGCGACATCTCTGTGGGAGCATTATTTATACTTTTGTGGAGTTTCTGCACCTTGCGAATCTCCGCTAAAGTAATTATCATCTTGGTTCTTTGGTACCAGTTAAATATTCGCAAAATATATAGACATGAACTGTCTGTCTGTGTCTGCTTTGTTCTATGGGCGCCGTCATGTCTGTGCTGACGATGCATGACACAATAAAGAGAGAGAGGGTGGGCGTTTTTTGTAAGACTCCGCCTTTTTTTCTTTTTTAGAAACCTTTGCTCATATCGTAGTGCAAGAAGGCCAGAAAAGCATAGTCACGAAGCTCCAAGGACAAAACCTATGCCAAGAGTAGTGTAAAAAGCAAAAATATTGTTTTTTTGCGCAGTCCCTCTCCTCACAAGAGCCTCCATTCGAGATTATTATTTCCATTTTTATCGCTAAGGGTTAGGATTTCGGACACTGGTCTTTAGCTGAATTTCGGCAAAGACGATGCAAAGTGGATTGTACCTTAGACACCTACTCCAGTATGTAATAATGGGTGTTTTAGTGGTGGCTTCAAATTTTAGAAGGGAAGTTGGGTTATGATCTTTTAGCCCTCACACCAAATCGGTGACCATGCCGGCAACCATAAAAAAGGTGAAAATAATTATTTACCCACCTAATTACCACAAACGTATTAATTATGACCTTTTAAATTATTCTGGGAGAAGGAGACAAATAGTTTCAGGGTATTGCCACACGACCTCAACATGATGTAGCATTCACGTGGCATTTTGATGAAAACTATTCGCACTACGGCATGAGCCCCCGTACACGGTTTCCGACCGCAACTATACACGTTTGCAAGTCCGGTCTCAGGGCGCCGCCATCTTCCTTAGTGGGGTGCGCTCTTGGGCGCGGCCATAATTTGATTACGACGCCTTAGCAAGGCTTCGTAATCGGATTATGACTCGTCCAAGCGCACCCCGGGCAAGCAAGATGGCAGCGCCCTGAAGCCGGACTTGCAAATGTGTATAGACCGACACGCGGGGCGACTGTGTTTACCAACACAGACGGAAGGCCGCGCATGCGCGGTAGCTATGTGGGCAGAAGCAGCCCGGCACTCCGTGTTTTCGCCATGGCGTTCTATGGCGTGCGCTCGTTGTTGACGTTGTAGGGACGCTTGTATCTTTATTTGTGCGTCGTATTGCCTGACAAGGTATGTCGTATGCTATGCCCGACTATTCGAGCTCGCTGCCCGAGCCTGAACGGCAGCGGTATCGAAACAAACTGTGCGTGGACGGCGTTGCCTTCGACTATCCGTACTCCGTAAACAAGGCCTGCTGGACTTCCGACGTAAAGTTGCTGCCACTGAAGTCGACGGCTCACGTTGTCGTTTATTTAGTTTTTTCGCCAAGCCAGTTCGCGGCCGACACGGTCAGGCGTACTAATCTCTCGAGGCCTACGATTACTTCGAGTCGGTTTCCGCACTGCCGGCGGGATCAGCAGGCTGTGGGTCTGGGGAAGTGTGCGTATTCATTAATTGATTAAATACACAGAGCGTCTTTAAATCAAGGTATGATATTTTTCTTACCCTCATGACAACAAGGCATGACAAGCAGTAACGATTTGTGCATTCTGCAATCTTGGTTTTAAGTCCTTAAAAATAGAATGGAAGGAATGTACAGATTGTACTAGAAAGAGGGTACAAAGAAAACCTTATAGTAAAGACTTAATTGGGAGAATGATGAAATTGACAAGTGGAAATATAAAGGCACCAAACGTACACGTGCTACTTTGAAAAGAACGACAAAATAGATGTCACGATAAAGGGACACGTAACAATGAAAGAAGCATTGTCATGGTTTGTTGTTTGTGCGACAAGTTCTTTAGTTTTAGTGTCTAATTTATTGAATGTTATTATAATGAACTTCAAAGGTAAAAGAGCCAAGCAAATCCTGAAGTGAAAGCATTTATTTCATGCTTCAGTTGCCTCCTTCTTAATCGTAGGTGCATTTTCCAGCAGCAAGTTTAGAAAGGTCCCACTTGCAGTTGCAAGTAGTACCTCTGCACATCCAGTCGCCAAGGCACTGAAAAAGTGGAGGGATATATATTAGATATATATAAGCGAAATTTCCATTCTTAACCTCAATTTTAGTAGTGTGTTTGGGGACAAATTTCAAAGCTATCATGAACTCGTCAAGTCACTTTCTCATGGCGCACCTTTCGGTAGTGGCATTAAAGGGAAGCTCAGGATGTTACTGAAAAACAAAACGAGTTAAAGGTGAATTCTAAAGAATTTTTATACCGTGAATCTGAATATCACGTTCGTTTTCCTGAAGATGTAACTAAACGCGAGAAAACGCGAAAAAGCTTCGACTAGTCGTTACGCCATAGTGGGACCTTTCGGTCGCCAAGCCCGTGTGGCTCGTGTGGGCAGCGCATGCAATTGCAGACTTGCAATTTATATTCTCCCGCACTGACACCAGTCGTGACGTCTTTCTTGGACCTTTTTTGAGAATAGCAGCCGTGCGCGTGCATAGCTTTGATAGTCGCCGAGATGCGCGAGAGCGGGAATTCCGGAAACTTATCTTATGACGTAGCGCTCCCGGAAAGTCGCTAGTTTCAAAATGATGTTCTGCAGCCTCCATGCACAAAATTAAAAAATAATTTCGGTATTCGTGAACTTCGAGGCAAAATGAAGAGTATTTAAGTGTTTTACTCAACTACGGAACCGCGTCAGTTTTCCTTTAAACATTCTAAGGCTCTTGTTTTACAAACACACAGCCTTCATGACATTTCCAAATGACAATTGTTGCATCAATGTTGTATTCCATTCAACTCAATATACATTTTTTGTTTATATTAATATATGAAACCTGAAGTCTCCTATAGGCTTATTTAGGTCTTAGTGTAATATGCCACAATTTCCTCTTGCAGAAAGTCCCACTCTTGCTTTTCCAAAAATATTTTTTTATGAACCTGCGTGCTGGTTTCTAATATGACGTTTATAGATGATCCCTTAGAGTGGAGCCATTAAGGTCGTTAGATTTTTAGACTAAAAAAATCTAAGTTTAAGAAGTATGATGTACCCTCATTATACTCCTTGTTCCTTGAAATTGAAGAAATGTTTTGCCCTTAGATAATGTTGCGAAAAAAAGATACTTGTTTGTACTGTAGAAATAATGGATTGATTTTCGTTTTATTCAGTCACTACTCATATCCTTCAAATATCTTATACTTTAGGCGGCACGTGTTGAGAACAGAACGATTTATATTTCTCTTTCTGATTTCTAAAGATAAAGGTGTCTTCAGTCGACTTGTCTAGTAGCGTGAAGTTATTGTGCAGGAGCAAATAACTTCACAATCGAATTTCCCAGGTCTGATGGTTAGGAGTAAATGTTATTTTGTTAATGTGTTCGATATTTACTTATTCCTTTGTTGTTCATATCTCGCATGCGCTCTGCTTCTTCATACTCATAATTATTCATGGAAAACTCAAGCAACATAAAAGGTAAGACGCATGAAGCGATAAGCCATCATACAATTGACAGTGTTCGGGAACTATTGAAACAATCGAGCTAGTTGGAAGTTTTCCAAGACTGTATCAATCTAAAGACTGGTTCACATTGTGGCAACCGACTACGACCGAGAAGGACAGAACGGGGTTTTAAGCCGCTTACGACCGCCGTTGCTGCTGCACGGCACGGTCGTAAACCGTCACAAGAGGCTTAAAACCCGGTTATGTCCGACTCGGTCGTAGTCGGTTGCAACAGTATGAACCAGCATTAAAGCAAACAAGTGCACCAACGATATTTTTTTTCAGACACCTTTTTGTTTTTACTGCCAGTTTTTAAGAACAAATATATCGACAATTAAAACAACTCTATATTTTTATGCCGAGAGAAAAACTTGATGTATCACCTCTGCTTTAGTGTAAGATGTGCTTCGGTTCTTATAAATACGATGAATAATTTTGCTCTCTAAATGCTTTTTTACGGCATTTTGTCGTGCATAAAGAATCCAGAAAAAACTGCAGTGGCTTAGATCAGCTATGCCAGGATATACGTAGCGTGAGCTAAGGTTCAGCTGGTTAGGTTTTGGTTTTGCTTTTGCTTCGTTGGACGTTCCTCCCTTTGCTCTAGTGTCTCCGCAGCACGTTTAGCCTTCTTCTGTTCGTTCTTCCTACGCTCAGCCGCTAATTGCCAGGCAATTACTTCGAGATCCGGTGAGTTAAGCTTCTCCTCTCTTCTGCATTACTGAACAGCAATTTTGTTCGCCTTCTCCATGGCTATACCACACTGGCAAACGCCCCGCTATATGTATACCCCCACTGATACCCCTACGCATGCCCACAAAATGAGAGGCGCTATCAAGCGGCTCCGGTGCACCGTCAGACATGGCTGCTGCGCAACGGAGGCGCATAGCTGGGCACACGGCGGCGCCAGTGCCTCTGCCGCGGCTATGACGTCACTCCTCTGGAATGCGCAGACCGGCGAGGTGCGCGCGGCGGCGGCGGAACGCGCGGCGGCGGCGGCTCTGGGGCGCCAGCTGTGCGCCGTGTGACGTCACTGCTCCTCGCGCATGTGCAGCACGGCTCTCCAGGAGCCACGCGAAACTGCTCAACCTCGGCCAGTGTAGCTCACGCTACAAAAGACTGAGTGATTGGGGGGAGGGGGTGCAAAATTGAACTATGCTGAAGACTACAAAGTGCTACAAAAAACACCGTTTTTTTACGTTTCTTGAAAACCTTTCACACTATGTTAGTCATTGGGAATCAGACCCAACTGTCGCGTCCCTAGCGACTATGCTGACAACTACAGCCATGGTGACAACAAAACAAATTATGTGTTCGTTTTTCACACACTGCGCTCGGTTGACTTAGCCGAACGCTTTGCCAGCGTTTGTCTAGGGTTTGTGTTCAATAAATGAAGTACCAATTGAGCACGAGTCCAAGCTAAACTATGAAGCCGCGCTGGTCTCTAATTTATGCTCCGCGCTCGGTCGAAGATTACTTACGTACATTAGCATGGAGTTGTTTTTGGTAAACACCCAGCTCTGTGGAAAAAAAGCTAGGCAAAATGCCACCTAGAGTTCCATCTTCTTGGCAATACTTAAATCTATTAACTTAATTCATGATTTCACTCCTCAGAGCAGTGTGCTAATAATTTAAAAACTTGAAGAATGCGTAGAACCCTCTCATAGGCGTATGCTTTAAAATCCGATTACATAAATTCTTCTTTTTCTTTTTTTACTGCAGAACATGCATCAGGCGGACTGCCTGCTCGAATCTTTCCATAAATTTATTTGTGCTTATGGTAAATTGCCCTCTGGAATCATAAAGCGGTCAATTAAAATGTACTGTATACAAACCCTTGCATTCCCCTATTGGAAAATCTCAATTGTACGGGAAACTTCTGTCCAATAAACACATACGGATCATACAAGATATCTAATAACATATAAGAACCATATAAAAACCATCTAAGAACTATATAAGAACTACAAGAAATATATAAGAACATATAAGAAACCTGTGAGAAGCTTCTTATAAGTTTCCTTCATGTTCTTATATATTTTATATATTTTATATAGTTCTCATATAGTTTTTATACGTTCTTACCCATCTTCCATGATTCATATGCGTTTGTTGGACACAAGATATCTCTCATAAAATGGCTTTTTCACTAGAATCCCGAGATTGTATACATGCCGGGGACGTTAAACTAAACAAAAATGTTTCTATACATTTCTTCACGGCAATAACTGTGGAAATATTCGTCTACATGTATATGCTCATATGGTCCTCAAAACTCTATTTTGGCATCCAACAGCTCGTAGTAAAAACGTTAAATTGCATCTTCTCCACCTTAAAGAAAATATTATCTGCTCAAAAATTGCACTGGAGGACAATGGTCCTGGAGTCATAGCTGACCCTGGCAAAAGATCGCTAGCTTCAGAAGTTCTACTTTTAGAATTTATTAACAGCTTGTATAAGCACCCGTTTACGGCTCCTTGAGTAACCCAAACGCTTTAGAAGTTAGATAATGGTATTGCATTTTGTAACACGACCTTTTATTCGGCTGTCAAAGCGCCTATAGTTCAAATTTTGTTCTAACGATGCCAGAGATCTCAAATTAGAAACATTCAAACGCCGTACTTCGCGCGTGCGTTTTTTTTTTACTTAGTTTTTTTTATTATTATTTTCAAATGCATGTCATGGGTATAGTTGAAACCTTTTTTACTCGTCCTTATATCTACTAATATTGTTGGTTCTTAATATTCTTTGTCATCTTTATCACATGTCTGCGAAGCTGCTGTTATAATTAAATGTCCGTTCAATACAAAAACTTCCTAAAAACACCCCCTAAGGACCTTTCTAGATAACTAGGGGCATCGGTGGCCGAGTAGACTACTGCACACCAGCTCGGAGCGCCTGGAGCGGAAGCTCGCGCTGCAGAACCCGGGGATCCTGGGCTCAATCCCCACCCCTGCCCGTTTCAATCTAGATGAGCATCGTACCGGCGTGTGGTCGTGTATCACTACTGAGTGGTACACGTTAAAAACCCCAGAGTAGCGATTGGACTGCACTGGCTAAATTTCTCCTCTACAGCTGGGAGACTCGTCGCCCGTTGAGGCAGGCCAAATTCTAGGCTGTATAAACATACACATAACCCAATTTATTTTCTAGATAACTAACGAGGTGTCAGATGGTATGTTTAACTTGGGCCCAGTCACACCCCGGCCGCAGGAATCGCACAAAATATTTTTGTTTAACTGTAAAACAAAATTTAATGAGCATGTACAACGACTAATAATGCAAAATACTCACAGGAATACCGCCCCAACAGTACCTGCACAAATAAAAAAAACGCAAATTAAGAATTATGTTTTTGCTAGTAATCCGTGGCGAATAAGCATCTTAATGGGTTAACTTTGCGTCGGACATGTTAATAAAGAACTGCAGATGCAAGAAACGCTAAATGCGATTAAGTTTCATTTTCTCGCTTATTCTTCCCGATTGCGTTTTGCTGAAACAAAAAAGAATTGGCGGCTGCGCAAAATATGGGTTATTAGTGAGGGCACCTCATTGTATCAGACGACGACAATAAAGGGGCCTACAAACGAGACCTTGGTTTTATTGCTACAATATTTTCAGAAACAATTAAAACTCACATTGGCACGGAACGTTATAAGCCCTTTCACAAATATATTTTGCACGCAATATTAACCTTTGCTCCAAAACATTTTTTTGTGACTCAATTCGTTTTATTTTCTAAATCTGGACACCGCGCTATTACGTTCTTGAATTAGTTAAAATAGTTTATCAAGTGATGTAAGCCACGACTTACTTTACTCCGAGTACACTTGCAATCATAATGAACAACACGGCAATCATGAGAGCGCCCTTCAAGCCCATATTTACTTCGTTGACTATCCTGCTCTCTGGTCTCAATGCAACTGAAAGCTATTAGGACGCATTATATACACTATTATTGGGCCTTTCTATGCGCACATAATTTTGGATACTAAATGAAAATGCAAGAACTCCTGCTTTCTAAGAACCGCTGAGCTCACGCCTTCTGGCGTGCCGGCGGAATGCACCAACAATGAGAATGGTGTCTTCCAAATATTTCTAGGTTGGAAACTCGAGTCGTACAAACAGAATACACATAAAAGTATTCACCGTGATGCTGCCATTGTTTGGTCGCCACGCCGTGTATTGTGTGAAGCATAGTGGCGTTGTCCAAGAGACTGATCCGTGTTCCCGCATCTTTCTATTTGTGCGTTCTCAAATGAATTACAAAATTGCAAAAACTAGTGCCTAAACAAACACTGAAATAAAGCGAAAATATTTTAAAGGGCATGGATGGCACAGTTTTTTTTAGTTTCTCAATGAAAAAAGAAATATCTTGCACCATATACTTAAGTTGATAAACGCAATTTAAGTGGAGGGCACGGCCCGATCTAGCCCCGTCCACAAATCAGCCAGTAATACCGCCTTTTTTTCTTTTTCTTTTTTTCTTGGGTTGGTTGCCTGGCTGATTACGCTAAGCCTAGTGTCTCCCTTTCGAGACATCCGGGGCGTCTAGTATGGAATCTGACAACGCCTGCTAGTTGTTCGAGCAGACGCACGGCAGCATCCGGTATCGTCTGGTATTCCACCACCGTATATCGTCGTCTGCAATGCCCTTAGGACTCGGACATGAAAGCTGCATGTCGGCATCCGTTTTCACTTTCGTTCGCCTGCTATCGCGCCCCCATCTAAAAACTTCTGCAACGCTTGCGAGACGCGACAACGAAAGCGGCGTTCTAGCGTTCCATCAGGCACAAGCCACCGTTCAATACAAGCGTCTGTAATCCTCTATCGATGTTCGGTAATAAGCGACCGAGTGTGCTAAAACAATCAAGAAAATAAATATGACGTGCTTCCAGTTTTTTTGTTCTTCTTAATTTTTCGCCTAGCAAGGCGGGTGAGCGTGATGCCGCACAATTGAAACGCGACGTAAAAATATTAGCTTTGGTATGCCAGGATGGCTAGTTTTGACATGTACATTTTAAAAAGTCACGGAAGTGACGTAATGGCATCTAATTGGTGGAGGCAATTGACTCCGTAAGTGTGACGTCATGGGTCCAATCAAACCGTTGCTAGGGTCGTTGTTATGACAAGTGCTGATTGTTGGGCGAGTTGGTTAGGTACGTGAGAAAACATAATTGGCGAATAAGGAGTTGGCGTACTTGGGGTCCGTCGCGGGGCCACGGATTGGATGAGATGTGGTGCGGTGACGCAGTGTGTTTCAACGATGAAGCTCTTGAATTAAATCAGTTGAAAGTTAGCGCTCGGTGGTGTCTGTTCTTCCTATGTCCCTGTCTTTAAGCGCAATCATGTTTTCTCTCGTTGTTATGGACGAATACATGTGGCTCGGTTTCGCTACGAAAATCCGACCGTTCAAAAATCAGGAGTAGGATTAAAAGTTCTAAAATCACAGATATAGAAAGCTTGACTGTCATATATCTTTCGACAGAAGTGTGCCGGTAATCGCTCGTTTCTGAAATATTTACGACTGCAACTTCCGGTCCTCAAGATGCCTGCCGTAGACGACGAATGCAAGAAGTATGCCGTCTGCCGCACGCCGGCCGGCTAGCCGGGGCCGTCGTTTCAATCGTGTGAATAAAGACGATATTCTGACATCGCATTTGCTTGAAATATAATGAGTTTCAGACACTTATAAGATTTCATAGTGGGGTGCGACGCAAAGTATGGTTTATCGAAAGTCCGGGCGTCGATCGAGATGATCGTCTGCTAAAAGATCGCATTGCACCCGTGAGAAAAGCACTTCAGGCGAACGGTTGAGATCCCAAATTTTGTTTGGTGACTCGTGCTAGGCGAGGGTGCTTCGTATACCTGGTTGTAACCATCGCGTGGAGAGAGATTCTTGCAGTTTCTTCAGATTTCCGCAAGACCCCAAAGCGCGAAAGAACTGGATAAAAAACATAAGGTGAGTTTATTACAGATTGTACTCGCATCGCGGGTTCGATGGAGATCTTCACCAAAAGAGCACATCCACGGAATTTAATGTATACCAAGGGGAAAAAAAAGAGCAAAATACTGCGAAATCGCGATAGACATGCAATTCTGTAATAACCTGACAACCACAATAATAAACAACAAACGACTTACCTCGACGGCGTACGATTTGTTTCTCATGCTGGCCTGCATAACGCCGGTAATGCACTTTAGGTCGTCGTCGTAACTGATCTGCATGACGTGGTTTGATTTTACTGCATTTTCACCCCTCGTAACTAAGCTGGGTTCTTCACAGAAAAAATAAACGCACATTGCGGAGGCCTCTACGGCTATGGTGATGCACTTGTTTTTGTCGCTCTTTTACTGACGCAATTCAATGAAGACGCCCGCTGCAACAGAGGCCAGCAAATCTATCGTGTCGTCTGCTGCCAAAGCAAAGCGGAGTGTAATACTACAGAAACGGCTTTCATCGTTGCAATACGACACTGAGACGACAAGAACATCTTCATAATTCGATATCAAGAAGTTAGGTTGCTTACAAAAAAATTATTTACTCACTTGTAAGCAAAAATCTAGCCTCATATGGAGTCTCCATGCATTAGTCCATAGCAACGTCCCTAGCAACGGTTTGTTTGGACCCAGACGCCATGTTGTGACGTCATCACTTACGGAGTCAATGCGAAGGGAAAGTTGTCAAATTCATGCACAGAAGTTGCGGTGATTTCAGAATGACGCCCAGCTCTGATTGGCTCTGATTGAAGGAT